>JAPYYW010000033.1:0-121211 GCA_030522545.1 Cremastinae sp. A BG-2022a | reverse complement strand
TTTTTATCGATTTTAAGACCTTATTCGATCGGAAATTTCCCGTAGATAACGAAAATGCTACTTATTCGAGGCGCAATTCAAGAATTCATATTGAAAAATGGAAAAAACTGACTTTTCGATCAGTTTTTTGGCTTGTTCAATTCATGGATTTTCTTTCTCTTCACCAAATCGACTTTATTAAGGGTGATTGTTAACGATTTTTGCAAAATGAAGAGAATGGTGCTAGAGTATTATGTTAACATATCAAATATTTTAAAAGTTATCACCCATTGAAGATAATCATTTGTCAAATATTTTTTAATGTTCTATTTCCGCTGCAATTCGGAATATAAAATATATTTAAACATTTTTCTGTTAACATGCAATGTCTAGTAAAAATTTCAAGTCAATCCATCGTCTAGTTAATGTAGTTAATGTATAACATTAAAAGTATATCGATCATTATGAAAAGAAAATTGTTTAATTAAAAATGTTGAAAACAGTTTTTAAAATTCAAAAGAAATAAGACAACAGCAAATATACGATAAGTTTTTTGTACAATTAAAGTACAGTATATACTACAAATATATAAATTGTACAATTACAATCAAATTTATTATCTTTTGAAACCAATTGAAAGGGCAGCCCTTAAAAAATGCGTATAAAATCAGCGAAAAATTTTTCATAATTTTCGTAACGAGAAAACTAAAATTCTCTTGGTTAATTTAAATCGAAATATTTCGACAGAGAATTTTCATTAGTTAGAATGTAACAGAAAATAAAATATGTGCGTATACGGGAGGCCTTGATTATGTGAGATTGGTTGGAGTCACACTAGCCACGTGGGGTTGCCGGCGGACAAATACAGGAGCGTGTACGCAGGGGGTAGATCGACTGCATCGTATCATTGCACGTAACAGCATCCCGCTCACTTTCATCTTGTTTCAGGGAAAAAAAGGAAGGTTTTTGTGTCAATAGCGTTAATAGTGGGAGGGGAGAGAGCGTGGCTCGTGCACAAATCGAATGATTCGTGGCGAATACGCGAAGATATATGCGTCTGCGGAGAAGAATGCATGCGGAGAAAATTCGGGGGTGGCCCCTGATCGGTATCGACGAGGCAGCTGATAGGGGCACCCTCCAAATTTTGGTGACACGGGTTTCGCCATCCGGTACAGAGAATTTTTCTGTACGGGGGTAGTTTTCAACCCCCTCCACCTCCGCTCCTTCTTTTTTTCATCTCGCATTCCCTCGATGCCTCTTTTCTCTCGCTTCCCTCAACCTTTCTCTCCCTTTTTCTCTCTCCGTTCTTCCCTCTTTCTCCCGCAATGCACACACAGACACTCCCTGGGTGCAATAAAACCGGTGAAAGTTTTCGGGGACCCATTGGCACGCGCTCTCCAACCCCCGACTCCGGCAAGGCCCGTGGGTAGTTTCGTTCCGTCCGCGACCAAGTAACAGTCCTGCTCCGGCGTCATTGTGTACGTGCGCGTGGATTTTCGTCCGGAGCCCCCCTCGAGCTCACGAAATCGTCACCCGGGGGTCACACAAATCATTTCGCCGTCTATCGCCATTGTGCACCCGGCCTGTAACTCTCGAACTACGGCGCGAGGCCCAGGCTTAGACACGCGAAACACTTTCCGGGCAGAAACGAAGTGGCGCGCGGCCGGTCATCACCGCTCTGCGGAGCGAAAAGTGCCTCTCGTAAGCTCCCAATTCATGCTATCACTCTTCGCATTCCAACAACAGTCATGTTGGAAAATCGTTAAAAACTAATAGTGTCGTTAAGTGGTATTACAAACATTTGTTTAAAGTGCATCAAAGTGGATGATCTCTTCTTAGATTAAGGATACTTCTAGGTAGTGTATAGAATAAAAAATGACCAGTTCAGCGTATTATTCGAGCGCCGAAACCGGTTATTGGTCTTATCACCAGGCGATCAATGACGTCCGTAGCGTTGATTCGACCCTGTACAATCCGAGTCCCGAAATAGCCCAGACTCACATTCAGGTAATCGGTCAGCAGAGACAGTTGCATCAGAGACAGCCGAGTCCACCTTCTTACGGATCAGAATCGCCGTCTGGCGCTAGTCCACCCTCCAGTCTTCTCGAGACCCTTTTGCGTCACGGGAAGGAAGCTATCGGGGAAGGCTACCCCAGCGGGACTAGCGCCAAGATTAACAATAATGTGATCCATCCGAGCGCGACTTCTCACGTGACGTCGCACACCCCGCCTTACACACCTACCTCGATGACGTCCGACCGAAATTCCCCCCTCGGTGGCCTCGTAGTCGATCCAACGTCGCAGGAACGATTCTCTACGAATCGAAGGTCCAGTCCTGGGATCGAGGTTAATCCTATCGGCTACTCCAGTTCGTATCAGCAGAGTTACGCTTCTCAAGCAGGAAATTGCGTGAACGCGATGATGACGCCCTCATCCCCCAATGGAGCCTTTGAAGCTTGTCAGCCCGGTTACTACGCTAACAACAACAATAATGGGAATGGGAAAACGAGTCCCAACGAGGCCAGCGAATTCGGTGATGAGCAGCAGCAGCGAGGTGTCGACTATGCCTGGATGAAATCCAATTATACAAATGGTGAGTTTAATGTCCATCAGATTAATAGTTTTTCAAATAGTTGACGATTATTTATCTACCCTGCTGAGCGATCGATAAATAAAAATGATTCCGATCTCTGGCTACATCTGAAACACATTCATAAGCTTAATCGCGTGTACTCGTGCACGGACACGGATAAGACGAGGCTAATGATGAATGATGCTGAATATATTGGTACGCTGAAATAATCATTTGTCAAACAGCTGACGTTGCCGGAGTTGGACAAAAGCGCACGAGGCAAACGTACACGCGCTTCCAGACCCTCGAGCTCGAGAAGGAATTTCACTTCAACAAGTATCTCACGAGACGGAGGAGAATCGAGATCGCGCACGCTCTCTGTCTTACCGAGCGACAGATCAAGATTTGGTTCCAGAATCGGAGGATGAAGGCGAAGAAGGACGGCAAGACCGGGATCTACGCTTCTTTGGAAGGTCCAACGCTGCCGGACGAGATCCACTCCCCGAATCAGCACAACTCCGTTGACGGACTTCCGCAGATGACGTCATCGGGGACCTCGATGATTCATGGACTTCAAACGAGCTCTAACCTTGCCGAAAGTCCAGTTGTTCATCACGAGCAGCAGCAGCAAGCGCACCAATTGCAGGCTGCATATTTGAATTATCATCAACAGTACCAACATCAAGGACACTTGTACCCGAGTCATGATTACTCCCAACAGCATCTTCACCAGGCTATGATGAGCTACGCCCATCCGGTCAAGATGGAACTTCGCACAGGCTCTTGAAATGAAAATTCTTTATGTAAAGTTTTTTTGTCTGAGTCATTTTCTTTGTTTCGAATTTTACAAGGACAAAATTCGGGCCAGGAAAATAGCGAGTCTCGTACCGAGTTCTCAAGAAGTTGCGAGAAGATCAAGACCGGCAAGGAGAGAGAGAAAAACGCAACGGGGAACGTGCTCCTCGCCAGCAGCTGACCTGAACTTTATACACGCTCGTCTCTCTTTCTTTGCGAAGCGAGCATCGTGATTTATGGACTAAACACGGGCTAAACAGCCGAAAGCGTCCCACGCCAGGTATGTCCGAGACACTCTCCGTCTCGTTCATCGAGGACGAAGCAGGAAAGACTCGCTGGGAATTTAACGCCGGAACGCGCGCGTACTCATCTCGATCAGCAAAGCATTACAAGATTTTCTCAAGTACTTGCGAGTCATCTCGAAAATATTTTGACAAAATATATTCTTACGGGAAAATCGATTAAAAAATCATGAAATTTTTCAAATAAAGGTCGATAGAAAAAACGTTTAATAATTTAAAAAAAAGAACAAATGCTCATGTCAGTGTTTGCAAAGCATTAGAAAAAACTGTTCATGGTCAAAATGCTCGTGACTCATCGCAAAAATATTTGTATAAAATATTATTTGGAGAAAATTTATGAAAAATAATGACGAATTTTGCCATAACCAAAAATTAGTTAAACGTTATCAGTAATTAAAAAAATATAAAATGGAATGTGTACAAAAGAGTACATATTACGTATCGTTACGAATTTTTTTTTTTTACAACCAGGCCAATATGTACCCTGAATACGGGGCAACCATTCGGGGCGGTTGTATATTGAGGGGTTGGTAGCCGAGGGGTGGGGGGCTCCTTGCAATCGTGCAGCTGCGCTGTTTCACTGGAAAACAAGATGGCTGAGCGCGTGGATTCTTCACGAGCGTTCTTTCTCTTTTTTCCAAACTTTTTAAGTTTATTATTCATTTTTAACTGCGAATAAAAATTAAATGATAATCTGTAAAAGTCTTGAAACTTGCGGTGATCCGTGCATAAGTGATTTGAAGACTTTTTCAACAAGAATTGTGCAAAAAGTGAAAGTTCTGATATCGTTCTTCCGATGTCGATTTACGTGAGTTCGTTAGTTTTTTAAACATCATTTTACGTTGGAAGATCGGAGACCATTATTCATTTTTAATCAAATAGTGTGATAAGTACGCAATTATTAATAACAAATTTTACTAAGATTTATTGTGTCTAAACGAATTATCATTCCATTCAAATTAATTGAACAAAAATTCAAATTATTCTTCAACATATATGTACAAAGAACGTTCCTATTAGAATTATAAAGTTGTAAATAATATTTCTATGGTCACTCGATCGAACAGTAAATTATCTGCCAGAAAAATACTATTATATGATTGTAGGTTGGAGGCTTTGCGTCGAATGAAGAAAAATAAATCATATATTCCACGATATGAGCGAGTAAGCAAGATACTAGTCGATTCACTGCGAATACAGAGGTACAACGTAAACGATCTCATTTAATGTAAATACCTATTACGATGCATACCTAAGAAAATATTATAAATTGTGAATAAATTATTTCAGAAACTGGCCTACTTTACTTCTTCATTGCAAGTTACAAGAAAATAATTTATCCATCACGATCATATATGAGAATATGATGAAGTGGATTTTCGAAATCCGGGATCAATAGAAAATACACCAGTTTGATTTTTTATTCAAATACAGGGAAGGGTTGTTTGCACGACGGCTTGAAGGATCGGTGAAAAGCGGCACATGCCCTCAATGTTTATTCTTTGCATACGAAGCTCTTCTACGGGGCGGTGGAAGAGAAAAGCTGACGCGTCCCGATGTACGAAAATATACTTCTAGGCTCTAACGCGGACTGTAGAATTGCGACATGGAGAGAGAGAGAGAGAGAGAAAAAGGAGCGGAAAGAAAGAAAGAAAGGAGGAAAGAGTAAAAAAGAAGGAAAAGCGGAGAGCTGTCGCTCTGCTGGGGGTTGAACGGACCAGAGAGGGCGAGGGTCGATATTGTGCTTGACAGATAGTTTCCCATAGCTCCGGCTATCCATCATGGCCGGCTCGCGGAGACGTATTGGTTTTCCCCGTTACGCGTCTTAGCTCGTACCACTTAAATTGAATACTTTTCTTTCGCTTCGCGAATATTATTCCACTTTGGAGCCACGAATTATTTGACCTTTCAAAACAAACATTTCAAAAATAAAAACTTGTCAATTTACATGTTTTTCAAAAGTATTTTCACTTTTAAACAAGTCCTTTAAATATGTTGAAAAATCAGTTAATATTTTAGAGCATAGTAAAATAAAAATAAAAATGGAAATATTTTTCGTCGAGAACAAAAATTTTTCCAGCTCTTCGGCACAGAATCCAGTGGGCGAGATCGTGAAAAAACTGAAGAGGCTTTTTAATAATGCAAAACCATTCGCCGTTGCCAATCTATTAGCAGACACTTTAGTTCCGAGCATCCTGGTAATTTTTCAAGGGCTGTCGCTATGAGGTTACACGTAAAATACCTCCGCCTCGTTCTCCTACCCCTCACCCGTACTCTTTCGTTCTTTGAGAGTCCTTTCCCAACTCTCTATCATTCAGCTCGGTGTGACGGGCTCTCCGGCACTCTTCAACCCCACCTCGGCGAGTTTAACCCACTGCTCTGCGGCACTTCTCGAATAGGTAAGCCTTCTCCAGTTCTAAATTCAGATGGGCACTTTGAAATAACTCGAAACCAAACTACTCGGTCGAAAGAAGGAAATATTCCATCTCAACCAAATGTCAATATATACGTTTTCAAAATAATAAACGTTTTAACTTTTATTTTCGAAAGATAAAGAAAAAAATATGTAAATTCAATAAATATAAAGATCACGAAGAGGAAGGAAAAATAAACGAGTTGAATAAAAGTTCGGGCGAGAATATTTTATGTAAGAAGGCAAGCGCCGAGAGGAGAAATCCAAGATCGAAGGCTAACAGATATACACGTGTCCATCGAACAGCTCGATCTCGTGACAAAAGTGATTCATGAGCGTTTCGATGCGTTTTTTACACCTTGGCCAACGGCTTCATTAGAAATTCTAATAGGGCTCCTGACGGAGATGCAAGGGAGCCGAGGTTTGGCATCGCGGCGACTCGGCAAAGAGCGACACGAGAGGCGAAACCCTCGCAGGGATAAAAAACGACGTATACGTATATATATTTATCGGACCAAGTGTCCCATTTTATCGAATTGACTTTTTTTACACGAATATCGGACAAACTTCCTCGCCGTTCCGGAGCTGCGGATTTGATGACTTCGTCAAAGGACTGAATCACTCGATATTTTTTTTTAATTTAAGGTAGTACAACACAGCAAATCGACTTGAGACCGATTTTCTTAAAAATTTGCACAGGTCTTTGCTTTATAATGTTATGCAAAAACGTGTGAAAAATATTACGAAGATTTACATTTTACGAAGTACTATACATGGTAAAGCCTCTTTAAATTTTACACATTTTATTACAGTATGCTAAGGAAGATCTGTAAAATTTTTTAAGAAATTATGTCTCAAGAAATCTTAATTAATTTTTTCACATTAAGTTAAAATGTAAAATCAAATTTTTTAATCGATTGTCGGAGCTGTATTATACTCTATTCTTTCGAATAAAAATTCATCTGGAGAAAATATCTCAATATTTCTAGAATTCTGATAAACTCGTTTGACCAGTTGATTTTCCAATCACGTTCTATATGCTTACAGTCTTTTTTTATACTAATTGTTCCACGTCATTTATCACGTTAATTTTTTTGCCAAGAAGAAATCCGTGAAAGGTCTCGAGACAATGATTACGTCGGAGGTAATAATTTTTTAATTTCGTTATCGAAAATCAGGGTTGCAGGAGAATAATAATTCTCGCTGGGCAACGAGCGGGACCGTCGGGACTGGGCTCTGCTCGTATACGGCGACCGTCTCGTGCCACGGTCAGGCTCAGAAGCGTTGCTGCACCAAGCGGAAGAGATAGGCAGTTTTGTCGAGTCTGCCGTCTCTCTTGCTCTCTCATACCACCGAAGACCATGTAACGTGCTGTTCGCGCAAAATGTGGAGGGGGAAACGAGAGTACGAGTGGGGAGGCGCGAAAGCCCGAGAAGGGGAAATCGGGGGCGGTCGCGATCGCTCGCGTCGCAATTCAGCGGCAACTTTCGTACGCTCAGCAACACACATCTGCTGTGCAACTGCCACGACTATCTCTTCAACTACTTTTCTGGCGCATCGTTTTTCACATATCTCATTTTTTTAACATTTTGAACAAAATTCAAATATTCCAGGAGAATTTAAAATTTATTCATTCAATTTTTAATATTCTGCTTTAAATAATTGATTAATTTAAAAATAATTAATTTCCGCAGAATTGCAGAACGTAAAAAACGTAAGTGATTGAGAAAAAAAAGTTTCACATTTTCTGATGTTTTTTATATTAAAATATTGGGGGAAATATGGATTTTTATACAGTTTTAAAGTTTTTCTTAGCAAAGGTTTCCCTTTAAATGATCAAAGCATTAAAGAAAAATGATTTTTATGAGGAAAAATCGATCGCTTGATTTTAATTTCTCAATTAGAAAGATCGAAACCTGCAAAATCAATTCGCGGGGAGAATTCAAAGAAGCCGGAGCTCCGCCCTCGTGTCACGTTATCCCCCTACCCTTTCGCCGTCAGCTGCCGCCCCCCGAGCGAGCGAGACCTAGCGCGTTCCCCCGCCATAACGCGCTCGCAGCGCTCGTCGTGGCCACGGAGCATACCATTCGAAGGACCCCACCGCGATTTTGTCCACAGTCGGCTCGCACATGCTTCTCGTCGCTCGAACCGTCCACTCTGATCTTTTTCGGCACTTCATTCCCCCTTGCAATAAATTTATTTTAAAATTTTTTCAAATCCTCATACCTCAATAATTTTTAGTAAATTCCTGATCAACTCTAATACAGTTTCTATTTTTTATTTAATTTTAAATTGTTATGAATAATTATAATTAATAATTATTATGAATTTCAGAAAATTATATTTTTTGGATTAACTATTTTTTTAATACGATTTTAACGTCTGTAAACTATTAATTTGTGAGTAGAAAAAATAATCTTATAATCGCGATAACGGATCGTGATTTGAAGAGAGCCGATCAAGAACACTCTCACCTAGAAGTATATCTCCGCATGATTGTACGAGAATGTTTCTTCGTCGCACCTCACGCGTTTTTCTCACCCTCTCACTCGAGCCCGTTTCATTTCGACTGTGTACGGATTCTCTCTCCCTCGAGTTCGAGGCAACAGGTTTGAATTTATGGGACAATAAAGAGTGCCGTGCGTAGCGAGCGCGTGTCTCCTTCTCTCTTTCTCTCTCGCGTTCGCCTGTTTGAGTTTGCCGAGGATTCTCCGTTGCTCGCTTTCCTCCTTCTCTTTTCTTTTCGCCACAGGCGAGATCCTAGCCAAAGCTTTCTCTCTTTCTCCATCTCTCCCCTCTTGCCTCCACGAGGCTGTATCTTGAGAAAGAGAGAGAGAGAGAGCGAGAAGGACGACGAACGAAAGAGAGAGGAGAGCAACCGAGGCTATCAAACTCTCATAAAACTGTCAGCCGCGACCGCCCCGGCTGACTTATGTACGAGCCCGTGTCTTTTCCTTCTTCTCCTCCTTATCCTACCAGTAGTCGCGCTAGCTCCTTTTCGCTTCTTTCCCCCTCTCGCCACCGACGAAAAGTATCTTCAGTATGTACCTATACCGACCCTTCAACCCTTTCGCCGAGCCTACTTTTCCAGCAATTATCGTACTTTTTTCATAAACTCGTTTTTAAATTGATCGCTATGTAAGAAAAAAATTTTTTCATCGTTGAAAATTCTACTGATTATAAATACTCTGAAAAAAGTGCAAGAACAAAAAGTCGTAGATTATTTTTTTTCATATATATTTTTGACCAAATAAGACATAAATTTTAGGCCTAAAAGATATAGCATATAGAGATCAAGGCGAACGATGTACGAAATTGGGAACAAAACGAAGGAAGCAATTGTAAGTTTCTCTTTCTAATCACGTATCCGTAATTTTAATTAGAAAATATTATAATGATTTTGCTAAAAGCTATCATTCATTTTTAGTGGACTGTATATTTTATTGTATTTTAAATATTGTTATATGTATTTTATTTGAAAGTTCAACAGAGGCACGACACCCTTCTTTTATTATGGATAATTATATTTTTGTACACTCAACTCTACGTCTAAATTTCGATTTTTTTATTAATTTTTATCTGCCATTAAAATTCTTAATAAAATAAAAAATATACTTTGTGTAGTTAATTTCTTAAAATTTGTAATTCAATGCTTTATCAATAAAAAATAAAGTAAATGTACAAATACGTGCGATTTGAATTATGAAAATATAGTGTTCTGCAAGTTTATTGTAGAAAATTACAAAAATTGGCGAAACTTTGGGAAGGAGAGAGCGACGATCATCGTGTCTGGAATAGGCTTCGGGAACCGAATGTTTGGTTTTGTAAAAGACCACAGCAGGTTTCGGAGCAAATCGAGGATACATAGAGAGAAGAGAAGGGAGATATGGCAGAGTATCCGACTCGTAGAAGACGTCAACGGGAAGTAGGAAAGGGCAAAAGATCGAAGGAGACAGGAGAGGCAGCGTTGTTTCATCCTCAAGAGTGGGGAAGAGGAAAAGACGGTGAGGCTCACGAGGAAAATCTTCGTGAAGGAGCAGCACACGAGAGGGTGGGGATGAAAGGGATATCGCGGTGGAAAAACAGAGGAGAAAGATAGGAAAAAGCCCCCTCCAGACTCTCGAATATCTCTCCATTAGCCCCCTGTGATATTTTCCTTTTCTCTCTCTTTCTCGATTCTTGTCTCCCCTCCCCGCAGGGCCGAAAATGTCAGCGCAACCCCCGAAGTTCCTTCCCTCGCGGGTACCCGCGACTCTGGCCCCCTCCTGTCGCGATTTCGTGCTCGTGACGAAGGAGCGAGAGGATTGACGTCTCGTTGACTCGACGCACAGGGTTGAAGCGAGCAACGGGGTCGAGAAAGAGTCGAGGAAAAGAAGCGGCGCGTCGGCGTCGAGGAGAACGCGAGAGAGAGAGAGAATGAAAGAGAGAAGGGAAACGAGAGAGACCAATCAAGGTTTGACGAACGACGGGGATTGGTCGAGGGTTCTCCTGACACGCAGCGCGGGCACGTGACAGCTACCGCACCGGCAACGAGAATCCGCGCGCGAGAGACGTTTCAGTACGATACCACCTCCCTCCGCGCACGCATCATTTTCTCAATCTTTCTCACTCTCGCATCAAGAGAGAGAGAGACTCGATATCGTACACAAAAATCTACTCTTGTATAGCAGGCACACGTACGCGAGGAGACTCCCTCTCTTCTCTATCTCGGGCGTTATCGGGAGATCGGTCTATCTCTTGTTCCCAAAGTCCGCGGATCGGAGGCTCGTCTTCGGAGCTCGCGTATACGGACGGGCGCGCACACACAGCTACCGTTGCTTCTGGCGTTGCTTCTGCTCGTCGTCACTCGCTCCTCTTCCCGTCTCGAGCGCAACATCGCGCGGAGCTTCTCCGCTTTGACGACTATCGCGTCTTTTCTCTCTCTCTCTCTCTCTCTGTATATCTATATCTCTATCTCCCTTGCTCCCGCTCGTGCGTGGCTCAATTCGCGCTGTGTGGAAACGTCAGAGTGTGGCTCGGCCGTCTCTGTCTGGCTCGGCGGGCGTCTCGCTCCCTCTCCGCCGCTCTTACGTGCACCAATACCAGGAAGGAAGGAGCGCGCCGCGCACACAGCCCGACTCGCCAGCACACCATTACACTTCTCTCTTAAAACCCGTGTGTCGGAGTTGTTCACCAGCGTGTGCCCTACGGCGCGTAGTGGTGCTGCACTCTCGGAGTGAGACGGTAACCCGAGCCGGTCCTCGACGATACGCCGTCACTCGGGTTCGATACGAGCCACGGTGCCGGACTCCGCGAGCTCTCTCTCGCGCGACCACCGAATTTCTTTTACGCTCACCGTCTATTATTTTTTCATTTTCGTTCGCCTCCGTACCGTGCCCGACGACGGACAAAACGCCACTCGCGTTCGTCCACCGCGAAACGTCAGTGAGAACGCGCGAGCGTCGATCAAAATCATTTTTTTACAAATTATTATCATCGTTTGGCAATTGAAAAAAAAAAACAAAAGATCGTGATCGAAGCGAGTGTTTAAACGCGTATTTGTTTTTCTTTTTTCCGGAAGGAAGCGTTTCGATGATTGAGTTTTCTTTATTTGAATAAACTCCGAGTGCGGGTTTGATTTATAGTGTGTGCGCTTGGGGAAAATTGTCGGGGGGGTTGAAATCGCGAGGAGGGACCCTCTCGCGAGGAGTGTCCGGAAAGGGGACGTGGAAAAAAAATCTGTTCCTCGTACCTGTTGATTTTCCTCGGAGGCGGTGTTATCGCGAGGATTTCCGGCGTCAATGGTCCCCGGAGTCATCAATGGGCTACTACGGTCTACTACGACAGAACTCGAAGGAGCCTGCGAGAGAGGAGGAAACGGAGTTAACAGGATCGGCGGCAGGTCGGGTGTTCCCCGTGGGTAATTGCGCGCTCCCGGTAAGGTCGTAAAGAAGCGGAAGACAGTTTTATAGCCCGGGCCCACGTGGCGAGAGAGGAGATCGTAAAGCCCGTGCGAGAGTCGCACACCTCTCGTCTCGCGTGCGCCGTTCTCGCACACGTTAACGCCGCGCGCGCGGTTCACACACGTCGTAAATACGACAACGGGGCTATCCTCTTCGACAGGAGATTGTGTGAGTTTCGTCGTGTCTTCACAGCTCGCTTATTTTTTTTCCCCGGTTGTTTATCGCGGTGTGTTCCATCCTCGGCCAATTAGTAGCCGTTTAGCGGGCTGCTCGCACGTCGCTCGTTATTGAATCGAGGCCCCCGTGTATATCCGGAGTGTAAACACGTGTCAACGAACGACTTGCCGATTTCGCGTGTACTGTGCGCGCGATCGTTCGCTCGAATCGGTCAGCGATGTCGATTGTGCGGAGCGAAAAAGTTTGAGACGAGAAAAACGGTATATCGTCCGCGTGAAAATAAACGGTGAGCAGTATGATCGAGAGAGGAAAGGTCTGACGCGACGAGAGTCGTTGCTGAGATTTTATTAAAAGAGACTTGTAGTAACGTGTGCGATAAAAACTGGTGTCAATCGACCGATTGCAGTAGCGAAGATTCAAGAGCGAGGACAGAGGACGAAGACGGTCGAGCAATGAGTTCCTATCAGTTCGTTAATTCCCTAGCCTCGTGCTACGCGGGCCAGCAGGCCCAGCAGCAGCAACGACCGACCCCAAACTCCCCGGGTGAGCCGCTTCAGGCCGCATCACCCGCCGGTGGCGATTATTACAACCCGAACGCGGCGACGACCGGATATCCGACCCCGTGCTACTCCCCGCAGCAGCACTATCCCCAGCACCCTTACGCGACTCCGGCCGCGGGTATGCAACACGCCCCGCCGACCGGGATGATAGATTACACGCAATTGCAGCCCCAGCCGAGGCTGAGCGCGACGACGACGTCGCAACAGCAGCAGCAGCACGCTGCCGCGATGCACGCGGCCCAGCAGGTCGCCCAGCAGCAACACCACCAGCAGCAACATCACTCCCAGTCCCAGCTCCACCAGGACCCGAGTCTTCTCCAGGTGCCCAATTCCGTGACCGCGGCCTCGAGCTCGAGCTGCAAATACGCTGATTCCACGTCCTCGACGAGCGTCGCCTCGCCCCAGGATCTGACGACGGGCACCTCGAGGAACAGCCCGACGCCTCTCGTCACCGCTGGAACCTCCAAATCCAACGTCACCGGACTCACCTCGCCCCCGGGCGGCTCCTCGAGATCGTCCATCGCCGCGTCCGCGGCCTCGCCTCCCGGTGGCACCTCTCGCGAGGGCACCTCCACCCTGACGACAGCCTCGTCCGCCTCGTCCCCGGCATCCTCGACCTCCAGCACATCCAGCACTGGGAATAACTCGTCGAACAAGGGAAACGCCAGTGGCTCAAATCCTCCACAGATCTATCCGTGGATGAAGAGGGTTCACATAGGTCAAAGTGAGTAAAAAATTTTTCTAACTAGCCCCGACCCGTTAAAAATTATATTTTCACTGCCATCATCTCTCTTTTTTGCCAAATACGTAAAACTTAAAAAATAATTCCACGAAACTGCGATTAATAATTCATTAACGAGTAAAAGTATATCGTGCTCCATAATAAACTACAATCTTAAGAATTATACCCTAAGAAAAAAGTTTCGTTGAATCAACTAAATTAAATCGACTACATTCAACTTGACATTCATTTAATTCAACTAATTTTTTCTTTCTAAGCATCCCAATAGTTGGACAATTTTCGCTATATCAATATTAAATATTAAATGATTTTTTTCTGAATAAAATCGTATGGATTATTTTTCCTATTCAAAGAGGTGTATTTTCCATACCATTATTTTATTGGAACAAATTCGCACAATTCTAGAGACAGAGTTGATTTTCTGTTCAACTATTGGGACATTCTACATATTCAAATGTTCACGTATTTATTTACTAGAAATATTATTTAAAATGAACACCTAAAATGAGTTTTGGATTGCTAAAATATCAGACAATAATTTAGATGTGATTTTCAATTAGATATATTTTTTTGAATATTTTTCAAATAAAGAAAAAGTGAGAAAATCCTTAGCTGTCCAACTATTGGGAAGTTTACCTTATGCCTTTTGTTTTCGACACAGAATTAAATGATAGAGGTTGAATTTAAAAAATATCATGTAAAATGAACTAAATATTCCGTTCGCCTCACATGACCGCCCGTTTAGTTGATGCAACTTTTTTCTCAGCGTGGAAAAATGAAAATTGACAGAAAATGGAAATAAGTGGAGATGTATTATTCAGCGATTGATAAGTAGAAGCGAGAGCCCAAGGCCGTCGTAAGCGCGAATTTCGCGAAGATCGACAAAGTCTCGCTCGTGCGTCTGTTACCAGCACAAACTTTTTTTTATCCGCACGCTTAAGCGTACATTATAAAGTCCTGTACGATGTGTTTGATGATCTCGGGATCCTTTTTTTCTGCGCATTGTGGGCGTACATGATTCATGATCCGATCGCGGTGAAGAAAGAGGACGAGGATGAGAGAAATAAAGAGAGCCGCGAGGAGAAATAAAGAAGGATCGAGGAGCAGCGTGAAAACGTTTAGTTGCTAATGTGTCACGATAGTCAAGTTTTATTTCGAAACACGGGCCAACCATCAGTCATTCCATTATCGAGCTAACATAATTATTTAACTATTATGACGGGCGAAAGAGACGAAGACGAAGAGAGTTTGCTCGATAACGCGCTATCGGACACGAGCGCTGTATGAAAAAAATAAATATATTTTTCGTACACGGACCACCGGCGAGTCGACGAATCGTCGAGTCGTAAAAAAGAATCTTTCGCTTCGGGTACTCGTGTTTCGGTGCCCTTATAAAACACATGTAGAGACCCGGGTCTATTCTCGCGTGAACAAGAAAAATAAAAGAGCAGGAAGAAAAGAGAAGAACGGAGAGAATAAGGCGAGAGGAAGAAAAAGAAGGAGAGGGAAGAAACGTGTGTCTTTACCACCACGCCCACGTGTGCCGATCTTCTCGGCAATGGAACGTAACTTCCGTGCCTTTTCGGGCCCTTGCGTTCCTCTTCCCGTCGCGATCTTACCGAAATCGAAGGCTCGCTCGCAATTTCAAAGCAGATTACTTTCTGCGCTTCTCTCGCTACCTTCCTCCGTTCTCGTCAACATGTAAAATCAGAAAATTATTATGAAAAGTATATTTTTATGTTTTTCGTTTTATATTTGTTATTCGACAAAAAAATGGGAGAATAAAATTTTTTTATCTCTATTTTTTTCGCTCGCCTCGGCGTTTCATGAGGAAAAATAAAATTTATCGCGTTTAACGGTGAGCAAATACGGAGTGCTGGACAGAGCGGATGACGAATGTGCGCGCGCCGAGATTTCACGAATAATTAACGAGGAAGTGATTTCAACGAAAATATTTGGCGCGAGACTGGATAGACTAAATAAAAATGTGGATTCTCACCGAAACCGCTATTTCCATCGAAAATCTGTAAAAGAGAGAAGCGGAGAAAAAAACATAAAACGGTAAGAAGCAGCTCGGGCGCGATCACGAAAATAAATCATAGGATCAGAGATCACGGAACGCTCGCGGTGAATGCAGGAACTTGTGTGGAGAAAGAGAGACATCTTCGATATTCGAAATTTTTATAAGAGAATAAAAATAAAACGGGTTGGGTAAAATGGAGAGGCGCGTGAGATAGAAAAGGAGAGGAGGGAGTTCGGGATGAATTCGGTCGACCTTACGCGCGGAGGAGAGAATCGGAAAGCCCGGCGCGTATAGCGTCAACGGCGCGATGAGGAGCGCAACGCAACAGCGTCTTTCGATTAACGAGTCCAACGAAAGAAGGTCGAGCGATAAATCAAGAACGCGGGACGAATTACCCGAGTCACCCGTTTCGTAAACGCGCGCGACGCGAGCGAAGCCTCTGCTCTCGCAGCATCCGATCAACAACGCGAGAAGTGTCTTTTCGGAGAGCTCTCGCGAGAGGGGCCACCAGCACTTTTCTCAAAACGACGAGAACGCGCGGAGCGTCTTCTTATCTCTCCCACATATATATATTATTATATTCCTTCCTTTGCTTTTTTTCTTCAAAGATTATTGTATCTTTTCCTCATGCTCGCGCGCCAAGATCTCAAATCTTTTCTCGTCGACTTCCAGAGTCTCCGGCGCGAGTGTCTACTTTTTCTTCTTCCGCGAGGAAAAACCGCGCGTGCACGAATAATCGGGATATCCGCGGAGACTTTTATCGCGCGTTCGAAGGTTTCGATGCGACGAGCGCAAGCAGCACGAGAATCGCGCGATCGGGCACAAGACTTCGCGCAAAAGAGCCGGGCATTAGTCGCGCCGTGATTTACTGCCCAGGACCCGGTATGATTCAGTCAGCGGGGAATTTGACGAAGAATTAATGGTATTATGATATCGTGTGTAACTCTATGTATGTGCGGCTGGACCATAAATCAGACCGCATTGTAAGAACGAGAGAGAGAGAGAGAGAGTGAGCGAGAGGATCGAGGGGCGGGGGGCCTCCTTTTATTTTCTTCTTTTCTTTTCTCCGTGTCTTCTCTTCCTCCTCCAGTTCGCATTTTTCTATCGCGCTTTATCGTCTGTGCTACTCTGCAACGGATACATTTTTCGCATCTTTCGGTCCTTCGCAATTTTATCAGATGCACGAGAACTTTTACTGAAAATATCTACAAAGATTTTCTTATTCCATCATCAGGTTTACGCGCCTCATCCCAATTTTGACGTCGGAAAATTTGAAAAGAGGCCGAGACGTATATTTTCCTTTTTCACGAGTCGCTGAAGTTTCGCTAATCGGTCCCGTTTCAAGGTTTTCCCTTCGCTGCAACAAAGATCCTTGGCCTCAAAGGATTCGCTCATTTTTCACGATGCGGTAACGCGCTCTCGTTCGACCGCATCGAAACGGCTGCTTCCTCCCCGACGAGAAGTCGATCCCTTTTCGCGAGGCACCCTTTCGGCCCCGACCTCAAGGTTAACTATCCTCGCCGGTACTTTTCCATTCTCGCTTCTCTCGTGAACGCCTCCTTTGCATTTTTAACTCAAAAATTTGAAAATTCGACGAATTTCCCTTCGCCCTTCGACGAGCGAACCAAAATTTAACTCCATTTATTCGCAAAAGGATTTCCGAGAGGTTTTCTTCTCCAAGGACAATATATATGGTTGTTTTACAGAAATCATGCGATCTGTGCGAAAATTTGAAATAATTTTTGAATGCGAAAAATTTAGGCGAATATTTTTTTCGTGAATCTGCATAGAGAGAATACTCGCAGATATATCTTCTCAGTCAAACAACTCGAATTCCTCGAGTTTTTCAGAATATTCAATCAATATCTGCACATTTTTTCTCATTATTTTTTTTCTTTGATCCGCAGAGAGGAGAGAGGCGATCGCGTTTACGAACTCGTTCATCTTTCTCTCGGTTTTCAGTCGGAACAATTGCGAGCACGCGTATGCGCGTATAAATACATACAGATGGCTCTTGGCATCGCTGACGATAAAATCGGCGATACACGAGAGTGGCTTTTTCTAACAAACAAACGTCGTTTCGTGCGTAAGATCTTAATCTTCGGTAAAGAAATGTGTGCGTGCTCCAAGAACACACTCTGTATCCGGCGAGTGTGCTGTGTACTCAAATTCTGACGTCTCTCTTTCTCTCTCAGGAATCTCTTCTGTTGCTAGAAGGAGCGACGAAGAATTAAACATCTTTCCGTGATGGATCTCCGCGCGCGCGCTCGTCCCCTCCTTCTCGCACACTTGCTCAATTTCCTATTTTATTTCATGTCGCGGCAGACATCGCTTCTGGACCCCAGAAACTTTTCAGTTCACCAGTGGGAAAACCGTAGAGAGAGACGGCCGAAAGCGCGATGAGAAACGCATCTATTTATAGAGACTGCCACGAGCAAAAGACTTACGCTCGCGAGAATAGGCCGATTATCGTTCGCGGTGCGTTCACGCTAGTTTAACCAATTTTAGCGCGATACTTTGCAATTACGGCGATAGCTCAAGAAAGTTGCGGTATCGACGCTCGTCGCCCATTATTTCATTTATATACAAAAAATTAAATAAAATAACCAAGTGCATTAGAAAGCGAGGCGCGTCGCACGCGAGCGAGAGCCGGCGAGCCCGTTGCGCAATATATTTTTTCCCTCGGCAGGTTCGATCGTCGCGAAATTTTACTCCGTGCTCTTTTTTTTCCATCATCGCGACTACGACTGCGTTCTTTCAAACACGATCGAAGGTCGACGAACGTGAGCGCGAAAGGGTCGAAGCAGCCACTCTCGCGGCTTTATTCGCTCTCTCTCTCTCATTTTTTTTGCTAGCTGTTTATGGATAATTGAGCTCCACCATGTGGCACACGATATACAAACACGCGAAAGAAGCACGGGCACTGTATATACATGTGAGAATTTCTCTCTCTCTCTTTTTTTAATAGTTTGATACTTTTCGATATCTCGGTCCGATCCAACCCTCGGACTCGATTCGCACGGACGCGTCCGAGCTGGCGATCCGGAGGTAAAAATGGGGTTAGCGGAAAGAGGGGGGGGAAGGCGCCGTAGGTACAGGGAAGCGGAAAAGATGGCCCTTTGGGAGAGAAGAGCATCATAAGGAGAAAGAACGCGAGCGAGAGAAAGAGAAAAATAGAATGAGAGAGAGAGCGTCGACTTGGCTCTTCCTTGGGCCCGTTCGATGGGCATTGTAATTACGGCCTGATCATTCCGCCATAAATAAAGGCTACGAACGGACAACGTCAAGGATTTTTATATATATACCCTCTCGCGCATTAATATATACATGTATATGGTTCAGTAAGCAGAGCGGGAGAGATCTTCTGGTTCTCGCTTCGTCTCTTTGCTCGCGGATGAGACCGGTGTCGGAGCGATTATAAGCGCGTCGAGGGTAGCTCGCGAACGCTCTAACCGTTGCGAATCGAGAACTCACGTACAACTTCGGCCTAGCCAGCGAACATCCGCCCATTCGCGTTATTTCGATTTAAACTTTATCTCAATATCCGAGACGAGGAAAATATAAGCCAAAAATCCTCGAGTGATCTACGAAAATAAAAAAAGTTTTCACAGCACAGTTTTCGCACTATCGGTCATCGTTTTCTTTTCCAGTGCGCAACACACGGATAGTCGATAATTAATGGATGAAAAGTTTGACACTGACAGTTCGACAAGTTTAAATGATTTTCACGCTCTTTCTTTTTGTTCGCGATTCACGATGTGGGATTTATTTCTATATATATTTTACATACTTCGGCTTTCTATTTGTCGATTATTTTCGCGGGGGTTATCATCGATGTGATTTACATATTTGCGGTGTATATAGGAACAGCGATCATGTCGCCCGAACGATGATTTATAAGGTCAATTTTATCGGGAACTGGTTCGCTGCCGACGAGCAATGGCAATTACGAGAGAGAAAGAAGGAAAGAGCGCGAACCCAGGGCAGGAGAAATAAAGAGAGAACGAGAGAGTGTGTGACGGAGATTATTCGAGAGTTAACGTTCTAGAATCTATTTTTCTTTTCCTTCTTTTTTCCTTACAAATGGTTTCGCACTTGTAACGATGAAGCGCCTGAATATGTATGCGATATAGTTATTTTTAAAACGTTTTGCTTGCAAGAACTGCACGATCCGATAAAATTCTGTGTATATACGTTCTCACTCTCTTTCTCGTTCCGTTTCTTTCCTCGCTTCCTCCTTGTGGACTGTAATAACTTTTATGATTACTCGACTTTTTTTTCTTCTCGCTCGGACGCGAACGGGCCTGCAAGCCCACTCCAAAGTGTTAGTAACGTCATTAAAACTGTTTTATGCAATTTTCCATTTACATGTCAGATCGGATGAAATACAATGTGCTTTTAATCTTAAATTTTTAATTGAGTCATTTCGCAATTTTTTTAAATATTAAATTTAAAGATGTGTATAAAAAAATTTCAATTAAAGAAGGAATGTATTTTTTTGGGATGAAATGATAAGAAAAGTTCCCAGCTAAGGAATCCCCATAAAAATGACATAATTTATATTTGCAATATATTTATTCCTTTCTTTTACATATATGAATTTCGCATATGTAGCATACATAAACTATAAAAATGATTATAACATAAAAACGATTTTGTCGATAAATCTAAAACGGGTATCGTCCGTTTGAGGTTTCAAATTTAGGTACAGATCTCGAATTCGAACCTATATATGTTACGTGTAGGAATATTTTTTACAATAAATTCACTAAAAAGTGTGTTGACGACATATGG
The DNA here is from genome assembly GCA_030522545.1 of Cremastinae sp. A BG-2022a. NCBI lineage: Eukaryota > Metazoa > Arthropoda > Insecta > Hymenoptera > Ichneumonidae > Cremastinae sp. A BG-2022a. Next base: position 100,912 of record JAPYYW010000033.1, on the reverse strand, counting down.
ATGAAAAAATCGCCACACGTGACCGTAAAGTTAAAAAAAAACAAACTTTTCCACTTTTTAAATTATTGCATGTCGATATATTTGGAAACTATAACTTCTGGGAAATAGTCGTAGTATATAGATCAACTTAGCCATAGAATACAATTTCTAATTATATCTTTACACATTCGAATGTCAAAAAAAAAAATTATTTTCGTATGTTTCTCGTTTGTGCCTCTCGTGTTTGGGGACATAAATTTTGGTCGAGCACTATATAACTAGGAACGCGAGAAACAGAACCGTTCGAGAGATTGAGTTGATTTTTTCGAGAGTGCACCGAAAGGAAAATAGAGTAAGGCTTCGGGGGGTAAAATAGGGCGCGAAAGCATCGGGATGAGTAGTGGAGATTCGAGCCGCAGCCTGTTGCTGCTCCTCTCTCTCTCTCTCTTTCTCTCTCTCTCTCTCTCTTAGTCTTTCTCTCTGTACTGAGCGTGTGCATTCTGATCCTCCGACGAAGATCCTTGATCCTTAAGCTCGTTCTTCTCGTAACGGAGCAGCGAACAGTGTGTTCCGCACTGAAACAAGCCCCCTCGGGTGGATCGGCCCCACGTTTTTCGAGAATTTACGAGCTCTCGAGACACCGAGTCTCCTCTTCCTCTTTTCTCTATATTTCGCTTTATCTCTCTTCTCTGATTTCAATGGCAGCCAAGGGCTCGTCTCTGTTCTCATTATTCGCTTCTCAAAAACACCCTCCTATCCCATTTTCAAAGATTCGGTGGTTTTTCGACACGAGTCAATGCAAGCCAATGTGCGACACAATATAATTTCATCTCGCTTTCCGAAAACCTTTCCTTTTACCCTTTTCTCCTTATTCATCTCGCCTTCTCGTTCCTTTTATTCCGCTCCCGAAGACCGTGACATTTTACGGGGTGCGAGACAATAATTTTATCATTGAGAAAGATATCATCCTTTCACGTCGATGTCACAATGTTCTCGTAAATCTCAACACAAATAACTCTCGCTCATAAATTATATTTTTCTTACATTTTATTTCAATAAAATTCAGCTAAAACTATTTTTTATCGTACAGAAATATTGCGTCGTTAAAAAAAAACTTAAGAAATCATCATTTATTACATATTGATTGTTAAATTAAATTAAAATTGAATGAAAGTTGATAATGAATGATGGAATGATAAAGATAACATATATAGAAGTCAGTTTGCAAGGTGTAATGCATCGTTCGAAGGGAGTCATCGCGACAGGAAACAAGAGGACTCGGGAATAATAAGAACGTCTTTATTCCGTGGGTGGCGCACACGCGGTGTAAAGTGCACGGTATCGGGGCGGTACTCTCGGGCACCCCGGCGACCCCGAAGCCATAAATAAATGCTCTGTGCTCGCGCGAGTATTCTCAGTATTCTTGTCCCATACGCAGGAAGGAGATCGGGCTGGAGAGGCTTAGCATCTTCCCAGATTTCGTGATACCGTGCTCGCAGACTTTGCACGGTGGATCTTTGAGACGGCGAGGAGAAAAACAGGCGGAGGGAGCGAAACGGGAAAAGACGCTGTTGCTTTCACGTGTAACCAGAAGGCATGCCGCGGACTATCGAAACCGACGGCCTCCAAACGAAATCGACCTGAAACATGGCCACTGCAACTTGATACATTGAGCAAAAAAGAGTCAGAAAAATTTTCGGGTTTTGAAATAATAATAATAATACAAAAACAAATTGCATTACTCGAAATGTCGAGAATAAAATATGATTTTCTAAACGCAGTATTGATATTTGATAGAGTAAATGAATAAATAATTTTTTCTTTCGATATTTTAATGCGAACGAAGAAGTTTCGCTAATTTAAAGTCAGTCACGAGAATGGCAAATCAATACTTTCTATGGTATTAATGAGCGTTTTATCGCTGTTGGAAAATCGATGAGACGCGTGACTGCTAATCGTCTATTGGTCTTGGAACGTGTATTAACCACGCCATCGTTCCAAATGAAGAGCTGGGAATTACGTTTCACCCCCGTGCAGTACACAACATACCTATACGAGTATACAATATGTATATTCCTATTAAAACTATACTGAGAAAAAATCAAGGTAGATCTTTAGAGTACTGTAAAGTAACAACTATACTAATTGCACTAAAAACTAATGTTTTTAGATCCTATTCATTATATAATTAGTTCCAAAAAATGATATTAGATATCGATACGCATTATTGATTCAGTCCTAAAAATATATTTGATCTAAATAAATAATCAGTACAGATAACACCTCATAGCAAAATCTATTATCGTAATACCTCTCAGATTAATAATGTAGATAAACTGAAGGCGTTTCAAGCTTATACTAGTAAAAAGAAGAAAAAAACCTACACGTTCTCTTAGCGACCGTCCCTTTTCTGTAACAAATAATGACTTATATTTTAAAAATAATACGTATTTTGAAATTGAACTAGCAAAAAAAAGATCAGCGAAAAATAATTTAAAATATAAACTACAAAAAAATTGATTTGAATCCCAAATATTAATTGAAATGCCAAATTTGTAGGCTCAAAAAATAAAATGGTAAAGAGCATTTGGAACGTATTTGAATAGGCGTTTTAACGATATCAAGTCTCGAGTCCAGGACGCATCCTGTTAGCTCTGGGACACCTACGAAGTTGACCTCACGAGTCGTTTGCGTCCAGCTGACTGCTTATTGTTCCCCAGCGCGGAAGGTAAAAGTCATTAATTTTAACCGGTGTCGGTGCTGTCCAACAGATATCTGCCTCGTATAGTTTCGTCATATATATATATATGTGCATGCGTGTGCCCTCTCTCTCAATTCATACACGCGTATACGGCAACGTATAAAAACGTTATCTGCACTGTTGCTTTAAACGGACATGGCTCGTTTCGATTTTCGTTCGAGAGAAAAAAAAAAGAAATCAAACGAAAAATCTACTCTCGTTTCGGCTCGATCGAACATTGAGAAATGAAGGAAGCAGGGAATGAAGCAATAACTTTACGGAACTAATTCTTTTTTTTTCTCAAATTGAGATAAGAATACATTTTACATCGTTTATTTACGCTCAACATGACACGTCTCTCCTATATCGCGTCATCTCAATCGTGATATATATTTCGAATCCGGAAAATCCAGTCTCCAAACAATCGATCCAGGGTGTGTCTTTGTATCTTCTCTTGTCGTCACACTCATTTAAATACGTTTATGTTAATTCTTACGGGCTGATGGAAAAAAAATTGTTTGTTTATTTCATCAGATTGCGGAGGAATTCCATCATTTTCTAACGCACTGATCATCATGTTTATGAATGTAACTATTTTGAAATCTCGAAGAAAAAAGATTGTTCTTGATAATTTTGAGTGTGTCTTGAAAAATTGTTGGAAATCTTATTATCACGTGCTAGATATGTGCATTTTCGAGAGTTTCGGACTTTCAGCTCGAGCGCGTGTCGCGGGATGGAAAAGGAAGGAGAAGAGCGCGAGAGAGAGAGAGAGAGAGAGAGAGAGAGGGAAAGAGCTATCAGGGAGGTAAACCTCTTTGGTGATGGATGGAGACGACCGCTGTTGCTTCTCGCTCTATTCCTGTTTCACAAGCCCTCAAACAGTGGCAACTCGAGCATATATTTATCTACGATTCAAAATATTCTTTTTATTTATACACATAGATTTTTTATCCCGTTCCTCTCCCCGCGAGAGAATGAAAAGAGCGCATGCACAATGGAAAAACTCTCGAAGCTCGACGGTTGACAGTGTGTTTTTAAAATCTCGACGAAATATCGTTCCTCTCGCCGGGGAAGAAAGGAAATTCATCATTATCAAAAAAATTGGGTCAGCCGGCCGTGACGAAAACCATTCATCTCGAGAACAATTCTGTCGAACCACCTCGGAAGATATTTTTAGGAATTTAATTATATGGGGAAACATATCCTTGTTTCATCAGGAAAACTAAGAAGAAAAAAGAAATTGAGAAAAATCGCCAAATTTTCATCCGGAATTTATTTTCTTGCGTATATAGAGTTTTTGTTTCGAATCCGTTTGCATCGAATAAATCCATTTTTCTCCAGTGAGGGAAGCGGTGGATATAGTTTCATTACCGTGTTCCGGGAAGGAGTTGCTGAGAGCCAGGATAGCGAGAATTCTGCGAGGGTTCAAGGGGCGCGCTCGCGGAGCTTTCACCGCGCTTTCAAGAGAAAGAGATAGAGAGAGAAACGTAGAAGCAGGAAAGGGGCGAAAGGCTGCGGATCATTTGTTATCTGTGAGAAGGGCGGATCGGGAGAAAGCTCTCTCCGACGCAAATAGGTTTGTTTCTCACCACGCTACGAGCCCCCGTTCTTAAACCCCTTTTCGCCAATGATATCAGCCGAGATATCCGGAAGCAAGAGTGCCAGGTTTCAATTACCTCAATCCCGCCCGATTCCCGATTTGCACTCGTAACTGCAATCAAACCTGATTCATTTTCGCTTCACCCTTCAAAAGAAAAGCTCATTAATTATTTTCTAATAAGCGTTAACCGACGATTTTCCTCTCGCTGCCAAACAAAAAAATTATATGTTATTTCCCAGTTTTGAAAATTCTTGAAGAAACTGCAGAAATTTCGAGAGCTCCTTCCGTTCTTTAGCGGGAAATTGGAGATAATCAGCGACCGAGGGCACTCGCGAGAGGAATTCGAATAGGAGGTTGATTTTGCGAAATGCCTCGTCGCTCGGCGACTTGATCTTTGGCCCACTGCGTGTGTGGCTTCCTCTCCGTCTCTCTCAAGTTTGTACGAATAGTCGCGAATTCTCACAGCTGTTACTCGACTTCGAGCTCGCAAATCAGGGAGAAAGAGAGAAGGAGAATTCTCACGTCTCTATAACTCGACCAACGATGACTCTTACACACCACTCGACTTTCTCTATCTCTCTTTCGCTACAGATTCTCTTTTTCTCGCTTTTCATACAAGAAAATGACGCAAAATCCCTCCCATGTGTGAACTCTTTGGTAAATTTAAATGCGAACGAATCCCGGACTACCTAGTTTGTCGTCTCAACTTGACGTTTTCGCGAATCTCGTGTCTCCTGATCTTCCTCTCTTTCTCCCCCCTCCCCCCTTGTTATCTAGCACTCTTTCGGATCACAAAAGCACACTCTGTCCCTTGAACTAGCCCGAGTGTCTAATTGGCCCTGAGCCAGGGAAATCTTTTCCCTTTTCCATGAGCTGCTGTTATCCATCTATTGTCTGTAATCCTGCTTCGATCGAAACAGAAATCAACTTGGAATTCCAGCAAGTTATTTAAATTTATACATGAAAGTTAAAGCATTACAAGTTTTTTCGTTTATTTACACGAGAACTTTTAATAATATTTCTATGCAACATATTTTATCATCATCAAAAAAGTAATAATGCACAAATCAAGTCTTTACGTAAACTTTCATTTGTTAAAAATATAAATATGTAAACGCTTAAAAAAAATTCCTTTAAAATACATTTTATATTGTTTGTGATTCGCAATAGAGAATTGTGAGAGAATTTCCAAGGACTGCAAGTGCACGTGAACGCGTTGAATTGAAAGAGTGAAAAACAATTTGGAGTACGAGAGACCACCAAGATGAATGTGAAAGAGAGAAAAATGAGATAGCCTTAATCGTAATTGTATAATAACCCCTGGTAAATGGTCTCCGGAGTTATTTATGTGCCGGTCTATACGTCTCGCTTTGTCGGACTTGTCAAATAAGTGGCATGAGCCTTCGACGCGTATCTCTCGTGCGCGCGAGCACGTATCAGCGTAACGCGGAGTGCAGCGCAATCCAAAGAACGCTGTCCCGACTTCCGGTCGTCCGTGACGATAATTGGTTCCAATGATCTTTCGCTTGTAAATCCGTACACTTTGTGCACCGTAAGCATCACGTTTTTTCAAATATTTATTTCACAGATTCGAATTTAAATTACGAAAAAAAAGATTAATTTTCATCGAACTGTCATTGTTTGACAAGATATTTTTTATTCTATTTTTTTTGTTTTTATATATGGACTTGTTTTAAATTGTCAAAGCGAGTAACAATTCTGGAATCCCATTTACGTTTCTGCGTCCGTGAGCCTGTGGTCAAACGAAAATAGAGTAACCAGCTCGGAGAGAGGTAATCGCGAGATGTCTCTGGAGGTATTAAAACTCTCGGCGAGATTTATCGACCCCGTAAGCTCGGCGAAACAGGATTATTAAGAGAATAAGCCCACAAGGATGAGAGTCTGCTCCGAGTGAGAGCCGGCCAAAAATTGTCGGGAAAAAAAATCAGCAAAAGGAAAGAAAATCTGGGCGCTCGCGCGAGATCGGGGTACGAGGAACGCGGAGAGCTTGAAAAGGGGGTTGAGAAAAAAAGAAGATTCTAGCGAGAATTGAGGGAAAAAAAGTGCGGCATCCGTCTCATCGTGGCTGGTAGACGAATAAGGAGGAGCGAGAGGGGAGAGAGACGACGAAAGAGGGCAGTGAAACGAATAACGGCGAGAATATATAACGAACAAGCTCCGTTGGTTGGGTCCTAAGCGCAGTGCCGTGTCGTCTTGTCAGCCATCTCGATGTCACGTCAGCGCGTTTTCGTATCTCCCTCTCGCGCGCGTTTCCCTCCCCCTTCGATCTCTCTCTCTCTCTCTTCTCTCGCGTCCCATCTTTTTCATCTTCCTCTCCGCATTTCTCATCAACGTGCGACCGCGGAGCGCATTTTCATTTCGACTTGTTTCCGCACGAGCGTTAAACTTATTTTCTCGTAATAGAACGAGGAGTGTGTAGCGTTATTCAAGGTATTTCGCATCGGGAGCGTTCGATCTCTTCCCGCTTGTGTATTTAAATACAGAACTATAGTTGTATGCATGTTTATCGTGTGAGAGAAAGACGCAAGAATCGACGACAAAGACACGAGGATCGCTCGTTTCTCGCTTTTTCTCTCTCGGCAGTCAGAAAACGATCCGGAGAGGCGGAAAGACGGGGCGAGAGGTGCTGGATACGTACACGCGGAGGGAAAAGAGTCTCCGTTCGCTTTGGTCTGTCTGCCAGGCCGGGCTGACTGCCTGCCAGACTGACAACGCGCTGAGACGACGGGATAAACCCTGCTGAGGAGTGCTTCAGACTCCTCCTCGAGAGACAACGTTTTCTCTTACCGAGGCGAAGAGGGAGCGACGGGACAGAGACGGCAGATCGAGGAAAAAAACGAAAGGAGACGGAGATACCGAGATATGTCCCGCGAAAAAATAAAGAGCGACAGAGACCGCACCAGTCTCTCTCTCTCTCTCTCCTCTCTTCAGATGTATATATCTACGGAACTGTGTAAGTCCCGACACGTTCACCGTTGACACAGACGATCGATTTTCTCTTTTCGCACATACATATACTGTATTTTTGAATCTCCTCACGGATTTCGAAATTTTTCATCTTTACAGTATTTTTTCGTTTACCCTTTCAGCCAGTGTCACTCGAGTTACGTTATTTCCATCTTTATTTCACTTTTCAACGGGATTGCGACACCGTTTTCATCAATATTGCCGCGAATGTTGATTGAAAAGTGTGTCTGACGCGCGTTTAATTTAATCGAACAGGGCACACGCGAAAAAATGAACGGGACAATAAAGATGAAAAAAATAACGTCGACGCGATTACGGTTGGATGCCCGAAAGAATGCAGGTACCGCGCGTTGCGAGCAAGAAAATCGATCGATCATGATGAAATTGTCGATCGAACAATGGGCGAGGCCTCTCGATTGTATAACTATAACGGGAGGCTGGCAAGAGAGAGGATCCCTCGAAAATAATCGCAAATTGAAAATAATTTCCTGTATATATACTTTGTGCTTCGGAGACTCATCATTGTTCATTACATTGACGGGTAAAAAAAACAGAAGTAAAACATGATGAGCGTATTATCAGCAGAGTCTCATCGCGCAGGCGACGCAGAATATATCAAAAGTTCCCCTGTCCAATGATTCAGGTGGAATTTTCAAATTTCTTGCCAAGATTATTCATAGCCATCAGCACCTCGCGAGATATTGCGAGGGCAAAACTATTTCGCATGCTACAAAATTTACAGCTGTCGCGTCGAAATAAGTCATTCAGGCAAGTGAAACAATTTGCGAACGAGACAACATCCGAATTTTTCAGAAAATTAAATGAAAAAAAAAAAACAATCGTGCGCGAAAAATGCAAATTTTTTTTTCTTCGTTACCCCTCGACCGTTTATTTCGGCGTGACCGAATTGTCGAGGTGCCGGAAGCGTTCTCCGCGAGTGTTTTCGAGGAGAAAAACGATTTTGAGCTTGTCCTGGGTAAATCCGGAGATGTCCGTGTGATCCCGGGTCCGGAAGAAAGTATTTTTCGATCGGCTCGCTCGGAATGTCGCGGAAAAAATCTCAGACCCGTCAGCCTTCGACGGACTTGTTTCTTCCCCCGCGTTGCGCTATCCGCTCCGCGACAACAGCCCTCGCGGAATTCTCTCTCTCTCTCTCTCTTCCCGCTCCCTTCGTTTTTTTTCTCCCGATCTCATCTCTCTTGCCTTCCACTGTGTATCGATGTCGACGAAACACGAGCATCAATTAATCACCGATGAAGATCGGGGATGCCCTCTGCACACCACGGTAAAACGTCGCGAGAACTCCGTCTCGATGGACGCGCGTGAAGCAGGAGAGCCCTGCACAATCCACGCAGACCTATCGTATAAGGAATCAACTGCCAGTGTCTCGCGTACACGCGCTGAATAACCTTTGTCGACAAACTTTCATTCTTATAACCACTATCCTTTTATAAAAATTTCCCACACGCCTTTAAATGATTGATTTTTATAAATTGAAATGGAAAAAATTGAAATAATGTTTCGAGTGATATAAAATAAGTACTTAAATTATGAATCGCGTAACAATCCTGTCCAAAATTTTAGCCGTACGATTTTTTAGTCGGTTTTTAAGACAGAATTTCTTTACAATTTGCATAGATCTTCTTTAGTATCATGTTAAAATGTACGCGAGAGACCTTCTCATGTAGTAATCGAGATATTAATTTCTGAAAATAACTAGCTTTTGATACATCAGACTCTTACGAGAAAGATTTCTAGATGGCAAAGATTCATAAAATTTGACACATATTTTAACACGACATTAAAGAAGATTTATATGCAAATTTTCAAGAAATTCTGCTTCAAACGATTGCACGCGATTTCTAACTTAAGAATGTTGTGCCTAAAATCAAAAATAAAAAATTGTATTACGAGAACGGCGTGTGAAAATATCTCGACGATTAGGAACTTTATCGTCACTGAGATAGTAAACTTAAAACAGTCCTCCATTGACTTCGATATTGTTTCATGTCATTTATGTATGTATTGATCGTAGTAAAAAAATTTCGTAAAATAATAAAAGTTACGAAACTTTCGAACAAGATGGTATGGACTCAAAATCTTTAAATAAGAAAAAAATGAAGAGCAAAAAATGTATATATTTATCGAAATTTTGTAGAAAAAGATGCGAACCTCGACGAGATTCATTCGGCGTCGAAATACGATAACACGTGAACGCGCGAGAATCGTTGTTACGGCATTGGAGTATCCGACAAGTGTTTAGCCATTCGCGAATCTCAAACGAGTCGGGCAAACCTCTCGTGTGTACACGGAGCGCGATGAGAGCGAGGGAGAAGAATTTCTCATACGCGAGTGGTTACGAACACGCGAGCGCTTGTGCTCTCCGCTTACGAAGAAAATGTACACACGCGCGCCGATCGTGGCTCGCGCAAGAAGAGAGTTTTAGATGCCGGAATGGAAGATATCAGCCGCGGCGGAACATGCGTCGCGCTAAAACGCTTATCCGAGAAGCCAACCGACTTCTCCATTCCCTTTGCGGTTTTCCTCGCTCGTCCTCCTTTCTCATCATCTCGCAAAGTATTAATAGCGCATTCATTATTGCTGTAAATGAGCCGACTATTTAATATCCGCATTCGCGACGCACCCACACTCCTTGTCCGAACAACCCTGTGATTGTATTTTTGTTGCTTCATTTTTTTTCATTTTACCACAAGAAAAGAAACATAGTCAAATAAGGAGGATCATTTTCCAAGAAAAAGATTTTGTCTCCAACAATAATATTAATAATTCATCTGTCAGATACACTGCAGAAGTTAAATTTCTTGCTCAGTCGTATTTCATTGGTAAATCGCGCTGAAAAATAAAATGATTCTTTCCCAGATTGAAAATTGGCATGTTTAGAAAAAAAAGAAGAATAAGGCGAGAGTGAAAGGCAAGAATTTAAAACTTATCGAGTGTGAACGGTTGATTTACGCAGCAATTGGATGTTGTCAAAATAAATTGAATCGAACACGATGCAGGCAGGATCCTTATCGTAAATATTCGAAGTCGAAAAGAAATCGAAAAAGAAATCGATAATCTGAAGAGTTATGCCTCTAAAAAGACGACTCGGCTTCCAAGTGAATAAAGGTCGGGATCATCGCGAAGGAATATCCACGTTTTAGGGAAAATCCGCCCTTTCGTACGTCAGGAATCGATGCAGGTGCGATCGCGAGTGTGCCGAGTTTAAATCGCGCATCCGTTGCGCGCGATCCGGCGCAAACTTTGTTCTAAAGGAGCGAGATTCGAGTAGGTGTGCAACGGGGGGCGGAGTATCGTAATAATAGCGTTTGCAAAATTATTTATGGCCGAGGCGTGTCGAGCAAATAGGTAAAACGGCTGCCAAGTGACCAGTTCTCGAGATCCGGTAGCGAGCGGCACCGCGAGGCATTAACCACGACTCGTTGAAATAATGAACGAGCTCGTCACGCGTTACCTACATATGACCCCTCTCCAACCCGCCGCGAAACTCACCCGAGAGCTTTTATACCGATTCTAAATGTCTCTCGGGCACTCCATCGACACTACCGTCCAATCAAATTATAACGGCTATTTTATCAAGAATTCTCAATACAAATAGGCACCAAAAACAGTACTCGTTTATATATATATACTGTAAAATCGAGGCAAGTTCATTTACAGATTGCGCAATTATTGAGGTAAAATTGATAAATTCCTCGGGACAGCAACTTGCTGAGTTAATGGAATTTTTTGCTGTTATATGGCAATAAATTTTTTAAAAAGTCGGCAAATTACTGTCACAATGAATTTTTATCAAATAATTTTAGAAGAAATTTAAGAACTTGTTAACATGGAATTTTTTATGAACAAAGTTGCATATAATGTACCTTACAAACAAATCGAAACTTGCATTATTCCAAAATATTCTTTATATTATTGAGTTGCTTAATCTTTATCTCTTTTTTATTCGCACCGAATGGTGTTATCAAGAATAGTGTTACTTCATTAATTTTACGCACTAAATATGGTGTTTATATTGCGGTGTTAATTATTTACACTAGTTTAGCACACAATATATTTAACGACATCTATTGACACCATACCATTCTACACCATATATAGACCACTATATAATGGTGTTAAATTAAAACCAGATTTTTTATAGTGACGATGTATAAATATTGAAAATAATTTAACAACCTTTTTTGACTTCTTTTACAGGTACTGTGAACGCGAATGGCGAGACGAAACGTCAGAGGACATCGTATACGAGATATCAGACCCTGGAACTGGAAAAAGAGTTCCACTTCAACAGATATTTGACGAGGCGACGACGCATCGAGATAGCGCACGCGCTGTGCTTGACGGAGCGCCAGATAAAAATCTGGTTCCAGAATCGCCGTATGAAGTGGAAGAAGGAGCACAAAATGGCGAGCATGAACATCGTGCCGTACCACATGTCACCTTACGGGCATCCGTACCAATTCGCGCCGCACCCGGGCCAGTTCGCGCATCTGGCCACATAGGACGAGTTCTCGCCCGCCGAGCTCGGGGCGCACGCTGTCCGGTTTCCTGGTATGTACGGCGAGCAGAATTTCTAAGGGCCATCCTGCTCGCAGGAACGAGACGGACGAGAAAAGCCAATTTTCTCTCCGACCTCGCGGCTCATCGCGATTCTGCCAAACTGTACCAAAAAAGAAAAAAAAACAAAATCAAGAAACAAATGAAACTAGAGACTGGACAAGCTCCGAGACACCGGATTCTCGCGACCGTGAATCGAACAAATTACGTAAGACTACGAATAGGTATAAATAAATTTGCGTTTCCGAGAGGAGAAACGGGAGAATATTATATTGGGAGGGGAAAAAAGCACACGGTTCACGAGCGAGGGTCCGACTCAGCGGGCGAGATTGAAGAATCTCATTAGTTTTTAAGGCCTAGGATATTATGAACGTCTGAATAGAGATCACGGATTCTTAACCGACTGCACATAAACATGTACACACGTAACACATTATAAAGAAAATAACGAAAATCGTCGCTGTCCTCTAGCCTTCGTACCGATGAGAACGAATCGGAGGACACGCTGGAGAGAGAGAGAGAGAGAGAGAGAAAAGCAGAGCAAAATCAATCGATTCATATCGTACGGTTCGCGAAATAATCCAATGTACTTATATATAAATAATATACATAATATTGTGGTTTTTTTCTTCTCGTACCACCCATCTATTTATCTCACGAGCTACGCGACGATCTAGTCTTGCGAAAACTCGGTATTTTTTATTATTCGCGTCGAAAAGAAATAAAGTGAATTGAAAAAGAAAAATATAAGAAATCGCATTGAACAGGCATTTTATTTTTCGCAACAGCGTATCGGGAAATTCTAATTAAAATTCTATTCGTACATTCATGATTTTTTTTCTCAACCGTTTTATTTCTTAAGCTCTGCAAACCGGTTTTTCCGGAACACGAAGCGACGAGGCAAAAATCCATCAATATTGATGAGCCGATATTAAACCGTAAAATCTGCGGTAAACTTTGTTTGCAAATCTTTCCAAATAAACAATATTTTTAGTATTTTATTCAAGAAGCACAGCCGAGTTTTAATCGTGCCTGAATGTTTGGAGATTTCAATTCTTTTTTTTTTATTCCCTCGTCACGCCGTTGCGAAAAATTGGCCTCTGGTAGCTTGTAGCGGTCTGCGAGAATCTCAGATACATAGACGGGTTGAAGGTAGAAAAGCCTGAGGAGAAAAACAAAAGAGAAGCGGGGAAGGAGAACGAAAGAAGTAAACAAAGAATGTACAATGGAAACGTAGTTTCTATCTACATGTGTTATATAAAGTTTCTCTCAGCTCTTAATTATTTAGCGTTTAAGAATGCCTGCTAATGCTCAAAGTGTTCTTGGCCAAAAACAAAAGATGAAGAGAATGAAAAGTAAATGGAAGGAAAGATGCGAGGGGAATCGAGGGGAGGAAAAATGCAAAGATCGTTGAGAGAACAGGCGGAAATGCGTACTGCGAATCTATCAAGATCCACCCCCTTCGACCACGTAAAGCGTTGAAGTAAAAAAGGTACATGTATACAGATATGAAACCAGTCATTAAAATAGCAGACCGGAATTTCTCAATTTCCACGGGGAAACGAAACAATTTCCTGGATCGGTTCGCAATCCGTTTCCCGTTTTTTCTCCATCGAGGATTTTTCCTTTCCTCGATCGACATCGAACGTCCGAGATAAAATTGATCAGCGGGGCGAGTTTTATTCCGTAACCGGCAATTTCGCACTCGAATAAGAAGATCGGAAGGACAGCTGTGCGGCCGGAGAGCGAGCTCGGTCTTTGTAAATAATAATATTTTCTCCCATGTATTGTTGCGAGCTCGAGAGACCGTTTCGGAAAGCCCCGTCAAACTCGCGTGAGAAGCGGAAAAGAGAATTCTATCGTGGTCACACCGCGCGACGAAAAAATAAAAACTCTTTTTTTCCTCGCACGATTCGTTCGTCAGACTCGAGTGCAATATGGCCTCATTAATCGGTCGATTAATTTACCAACGAGTTGGTATATTAATCGGCCATCAGTTTAACCTGGAACGAGAATGAGAGCGTGAGGATAGACACATAAGACGAGAAAATAATAAAAGGATGGCAGGTGTGTTTGATGTACGAGACACTATCGCGGCTCAGCGCTTCCACGTGCGCCCCCGAGTGCGTTCATTTCGATGTAATATGTGATACGAAGATTTTCAAAAAAAAATAATAATAATGATAATTATAGAGAGAAAAACAAAAAACTGGAAACAAATGAAAAAAAAAACAAAAAAAAAAACAAATCGTCGCCTTTTCATTCGTCACTTTTTTTTGTTAATGATATTGAGAAATTTTTGAAAAGAGGTCGTACGTTACGAGGAAGCAAATTCGGAAGCATACAGGGATTTAAAACGAGTATACGAGTAGCGAGTTTAGTGTGTACGTTGCATAAGACGCGATATTTTCAATTGTAAATAAATTAACGATATTGAATATAAATGAGAAGCAACGGGATTAGGGGGAATGGGAAAAGAGAGGAGAATCGAGGGACGAGTGTTCTCGCGGAGTCAGAAAGTGGAGGAGAGAAAAATTTTTGCTAGTTGTCGAATAATTCGTTTCGAAAATTCTCATCGCGAGGTCCCGCTTTCTTTTTCCTCGAAGCCTGGCGCCTCGAACGTATTTAAATGAATGAAATAACGACGACTATTATTATTATTATCAATTTATATTATTAATATTAATATTATACGATTATTGAAATTAAAATTATTATATTGTCTTTATTATTATTATTAATTATATCGTGAGTGAGTCTGTTGCCGATGGCTCGGTCCAGTGTTAATATTGTATTTTATTTGTTTCGTTATGAGTTTTTGTAATCATTTCACACTTGTATTTTGTTATTAAAACGCCGCGTGTCATCCGATCACACGTTCCCGTACCTAAAGAAAAAAAAGAAGGATAAAAAAGAAGATGAATCAAAGAGGAAAAAGTAAACTGCAAAACTCGAACCTATGCGAAACGAACGAGGCGCCGACGAACTTCAGAAATCGCATCCTCAAGCTTATGGAAAAAAAGAACAAAAATATGATTAAATTTTCCCCTTCGTTGCAAAATCCGCATGACTTTATATTCTATAGAAAATATTCTACGTATACGTTTTTTTTTGTTGATTTTTGTGTCTTCGCGTTTAGACGTCACTTTATTAATTTTCGTCATTGCGGGCGGTTTTGAACTGTGCCCGTCCTGACGAGCAATCTCGACTTTCGAGACGCAGTGAAAGAAATTACGAGTGAAAATTGTCGAATGAGGAAAAAGTGAAAGAGGCGAGCAATATTGAGAAAAAAAATGGGAAAAGATACGAGATAGAGAATCCTCCTTAAATTAAGCCCAAGTATTACGTTCGCGTAGCGTTTCTTCTCAAAATGTTACTTCATTCCATGTAATATACGTAATAGTCTAACTAAACAAAAAGAAGATGGAGAAGAAAAATGGAAAAATTCTACCTACTTAATACGAAATACGTAAATCTAGAGCACCGTACACGTGTAAGATCATATAATTATATATAATTTAAATTGTAATTATTAAATGGCATGACGTAAAGGAAAAAACCGGTCTTCACCATCCAATGCAGCGAATTCTTACTTTATTTCCTCAAATACAATATCCCCGTGTTATTATTATTTCGAGCTGTTTTTTGCCATCGTCGATACATCAGAAATCGTTATCCAGATTACTTCCGAGTGAAATTGCCGATGAGGGGATGAGGCGTTCGATCTCGCTTCTCGCTGTGAGAAACATCGTCATTAACTTTATTAAGATTATATTCTCATTGTTGTTATTTCGCTTGTAATTGATTGTGCTCCGCTGAACTCTCGACCCGGCTCGAGGTCGTCGGAATTGCATCGACGAATATCTTTTGTATTAATTACGAGAGCGATCGGAACTGCATCGCCATTTTTCCTCGATTCCTCCCATTCGTCTCGAATACAAAGAGATTGCGCGAGTAACCTCGCTGCTCGGACTGATAACAAAAAAGAGGATAAATAATTCGCGAGCACCGTTCCCAATAGCCGTGAACAATGCGATCGAGTATTTTCGTGATGGATCGAAAGAATATATAAAACAAGACAAGTTCGTGAGGAAAGTAAACAATTAAGAGATATTTAGTGGTTCGATAATGCAAATGTCAATCCTCGGAGTAATTGTGTCGTAGACAAATGAATTATATGGGATATAGATCCGATGTATACAAGGTGTAATAGAATAAAGAACAGGAACAGTATAAACAGTATTAGATAGTATTTAGTTGTAAAAATATACTATAGTATAGGAAAAATAAAAGTATATAGAAGTGGATGGCAATGAGTTGCAGTAACAAATATAATATGTTTTTCTTGAAATGAACTAAAAATTTGGCAACTGCACGACGGATTATTCACCGCGTGAGCCTATCAAAACAACATAAAAATGAGAGAGTGCAAAAACGGTAGTCAGAATACGACACTCGCTCGAATTCTAATCTCTTCATCATCAATCATATGAGAAACTCGACGGATTATCGTTCGGATAATTTCACTCTGCAAAGTGCGAGAAATATAATATAATTTTGACGAAAAATTTTCGAGAAATAATTCTGGCAGAGTCCCAATTCCGAAATTCGCGTTCTCGTTCACGAGAATGAACTCGTGGCGAAAACTTATTGTAGCAGGAAAATTAAAATGTCTCGTCACAAAGAAAAAGAGAAAGAGAGAGAGAGAGAAAAAAAAGGGAGAATATTGACGAGACAATGCGGCGTCGAGTCATTCTTGGATCGTCATCGTTCTGCCCTCTCCTCCCGCGCCACTTTCTTCGTCTCTTCGACATTGGTCTCGTTGAATCTCAAGCGATACGATCGCGTGACGTCCGCGGGGGGTCGATCTCTGATCGTCTCCGTATCAGAGCGATGGAAAACCTCACGCCCCGTGAGACCTCGATTGAGACGGCGACCTGTGTTTTACCGTTCGAAATACGAACCGCGACGCAATCGTCTCAGCCCCTTTCCACTCAAATTCTAACGAGACGAAAGTGCGCCTGGAACAACGAATAAGACACATTCGAGAGATAAATAAAAGACCGAGAGTCACGATTCCTTCCTGATGCCACCGTTGTACTATTTCATTCTCAATAACCTTAAAAATACAATATGATAACTATTATTAAAGTTCATTGTCTCATTTTGTTCCATAAGAAGTTTTAAACCCAACATTGTATTGAAAGGCTTGAGAGTTCTCAGAATGCTTATTTTTAAAGGAAATTATTGTAAAAATGCAAGTGTCTGGTGAAAGGTGGTAAAAATGTGAGGGAATGCGCAACTTGAAGCAGTTTGTAGAATTCAGCTGAAAACTCCGGGAACATTACCGTCCACTTTGTCGTGTGTATAGAGAAAACGAGGAAATGGTTGGGGAGAGTCGCAAACACACGAGGCTAAAAGCTACCTGCGATCGCGGTATATTCGGCCGTACGGTAACGAGATAACGCAATCTTGAGTTATTTACGATTCGGATGTCGCTGCGCGCGATGCTTTTGCGCCCCGCTGATCGGAGCTTGTGCCTAGCTGCACGCTCTCCCCCTCCCACTCTTGTTTTCTTTACTTTTTTTCCTCATTTTTCGTTCCTCCTTTTTTTCTCCTGGCTGAGAAACCCGCGAATTAAACGAGCGAGCGCGCCTCGTCTCGTTTTTTTTCTCCTTCTTTTGCTAAATATTTAAAACGAAGTTCGCGACAGGCTCGTGTTTGTCCGCCCGTGCGGATTCGATAGAAACGCTCGTTTCTCCGGGCAACTCGAGCCGCGATTCCATAAATATTAAATACTATAATGTCCCGCTGTGAGAAAGTTCGAAATCCGCCGATCCCTCTTCTACAAGTGCCGCCCGGTGGTCGTGGCGCCTCGAGAATTTTGTGGGAAAAATTCTCGAAAATTTATTCTTGCTCTCGAGATTCTTTAAAAGTATTTAAATGCATAATGAAATTAAAAAGAAAATTAAGCTTGAAAGAAATAACAAAAGGATTTAACAATATTTATTTTTTTACATATTTATTTTTTCAATGGAGAGCGTAGAAAGTGTGCTGATTCAAAAAATAAATAAAAAAATTATTGTAATCAATTCCCTTTAATTTCACGTTGAATTTGAAGCACCATGACCCCTCGCAGTCGCATCTCGAGTTATTGATACCGCGACAGAGCGAACGACAAGCGCGATAGAGGGAGAAAGAGAGAGCCGAGAATGTGTATCCAAAGGAGAGTGATTAATGAAGAGTCAAGGTTCGGGACCGCGCTCTGTGTCGAGTTCTCGAAGTAGCAGGAGAGAAGTAGCGGGGTGAATTCTCTGAAAGCGAGACTACGACAATAGTGCACACGTATAAAAAATACAAGACGTTCCGTGTCGAAATCACCGCTAATAATTTTTATTGTTCATTTTTCAACACGTATATTAAAAATATTTTTTTTTTATTCTTAAAAATATACCTGTTATCCAAATACATATATATTGAAATGTTAGATACTCAATCGCAGCAAGTTTAAGAAAATTTTTTTGTACATCGCGTTGTGATCGATGTCCAGAAAATTCATTGAAAGTTTATTTTCTTCCATTACGAGTTATCTGCAGAGTTGCGCACACAAAGCTCACAGAGATTGCCGAATACCAATGACCTTATATCGAAAGAAAGAGAATA
This sequence comes from Cremastinae sp. A BG-2022a, assembly GCA_030522545.1. Taxonomy (NCBI): domain Eukaryota; kingdom Metazoa; phylum Arthropoda; class Insecta; order Hymenoptera; family Ichneumonidae; species Cremastinae sp. A BG-2022a. The sequence continues at coordinate 82,361 of JAPYYW010000033.1, read as the reverse complement.
ATAATAATGGAGTTTTTCGCATGCGAGGATATGTTCTTTCGCCGGGACGAGCGAAATCTTGGATCGAGCCGCAGAAAAAGTGACGTAATATATAAATCCGTGAACGTCAGTGGAAAAAAATCGATGCAATGCGATCGATCGAAGAGAGAGAACACGATATAGATGTATTTTTACGAATTATGGCGACAACTGCGGGAAAGCACAACCGGTAAAGAGATGGTCGTTGAAGCGGGTGGTAAACAAGAAATTACTTGACGCTTTGAAGAAACGTCGAGGCAAGACCATCTCCGGCACCTCTGATCTTTTATATCGTTTCGTCGCGATGCGCACGAACGGGAGCGATCTGTAGATGGAAAACCGCGAAGCGGCTCTCTTTCCATCCCGGCGAAGGAGAAAAATGTCCGAGGAGTTTAAAAAAACACGAGCGAGAGAGAGAGAGAGACGTTTCGCGAGTTGGTGAATCCGGATGGATCTTCTTCCGTACGCGGGGGTTTGAGTGGCAGGGCAAGCTTTTGCGATCGCGAATAAAGAGAAAAAGGGATAAAGAGAGACGGGGAATTGTGGAAAAGGTTGCGATGGGACACACGTCCGCTCCATCTCGTCCGTTTCGTTCGTCCCGTACGGTCCACGTACGTCCACGTCTGTCCATGTCCGTCCGTTACGTTCGACGTTCACGGGTCCCGGGACCGAAGTTATCTCTACAGGGTGTCCAAAACCTCATTCCCATATAATTATTGCACAAATTTACGTAAATAACAATATCGAGAAATACTTTCCCCGATCACCAAATATCTAAAATCAAAAATAATATTTCTATAAAACAATAATCTCCAAAAAGAATTCTTTCAGGAAATGAAAATTGTCCATCGCCGCATGAACTGTGGAAAATTTTTATAATTTTTATCGACTGGCAAACAATATTTGATTATTTATTATTCAAAAATTTGTTTTACGAGGGTGAGAAATTGTTGACAAAGTGCTACTTCCGGGACAGCCTGTATAGAAAGAAGAGCTCCATTGTAAGGGTACACAGATATACCGGAGGATATCTTGCGAATTGTCCAGAAGTCTGCGTGATCCTGTCCACAAACGGAGCGGAGCAAGACTTCACCACTTTTATGTACGTAGTCTGAATAACAAATCTGTCCAATTCACATGTCGACATCAAAGAAGATAATATAAACACTACATCGATACATCGTCTACAAAACCCTTAATGTTTTATTAATGCTGCTGCTGCTGCTGTTTGGACCTTAATCCCAATACACACGATCCTCGTGCACGTTTCATTCCAGTTTCGACTTTTCACCAGCTTTTTATCTCCTGAAAAAAAGTCACGAAGACGCAAAGAGACGAGCAACGAGACTAAAATCTAAACATTAATTTCTATATATATATGTATAAACAACTTTTTAGTGCAAATTAATGTAGGCTATAAATTATGTCATATTACAAAAAATGTGTATTTTTAATCACTGATGATCAAAGTAATTTACGTACACTGACACCTCCATTTTTGATTCATTGAAGCTAGGATGTCGAGTGTACGAAAATTACGCATGAAATGCGTAAGCGAGAATCTCTCTCGTGTAATGGTATGCAGGAATGCGGGCAGCGGAGAGTTTCGCTGCCAGGGAGGTTCCAGCTGAAAAGAGAAGTTAAAGGAATAAGAAAATAAAAGAATAAAGTAAAAATAAAGACGAAGAGGAAATGAGATCCTCTCTTCTCTCCGGCCTCCCTTTTTTCCTCGTTCCCTTTTCTCCGTCGGAAGGCTAGCCCGAGTCCGAGTCTCGCGGAATCGCAGCGAGACCGAATGAGTGACAGGCTCGCGGCGCGTACGTGGGAGGCGACTCACCTTCGACAAAGACTCAGGGCGATAGCCTTTATGCAAATAAATGCGATATCGCGAGCTATATCTCGCGGACCTTTCCCTTTCTGAAAACGGAATTCCGATTTTTCATTCTATACACATATGCATATGAATTATGTCAAAATGTCTTTTTGATATTACTCTGCGTACCACATAAAATTCAAAGTTTCCCTAATTCCGCATAAATTTCCGGTAATTTCAACTAATGATTTTACATTTAGTTATGTATTTATACTTATAACGAAACTTATGAACGTGATTGTCGTGCTTATTACCTTACAACTTAAAATCCGAACGAGTCAAAAATTCCAGGAAACAGACAAACCAAATTTTCACAAAATTGTCAAACAACAATTCTATGGAAATTTCTCGTCGATACCATTCGTGATTTATGACAAGTTGAAACTCTTTTGCAGCATACTCGCGCAAGGACAAGAAAATTTACGTCTCTTCGAAAAAGGGTTTCGCATTCGAACAATGGGAAAGAAAATTTTCTCCCAGCTCCATATTTTCGTCACACTGTTGCAGTAAAAGAGTTGTAAAAATTTCAAGTTCGTAAAGCCTGTCCCAACATCCAACTGTAAAGGACTAATTACAGGGAACATAAAAATAAAGGAGATATATATGACAAATTTTTCTATGTACACCAAAAGCTACCAATTAATTAACATAAATAAAAAAATAAAAGTTTTGAATATTGAAAGTTGATAATATTGGGGAAAAAGAGAGAATAAATGGGATTTTTGGCTGTTTACGATTGCGGTATTGTTTGCAAGGATATAACGGGGGTGTATGCCCACTTATTCGGGACATAAATCAATTAAATTATAAATTACAATACAGAAGTTGAGCAAAACGACCACCTGTTGAAGGGGCCTGAAGCACAAACGCGAACGAGCTCGGGGAGACGGCGAGACCGGGATCAGGCAGAGGAGCGAGAGAGACCGACGTAAAGGGTGAGGTGGGACGGTTATCTCGTAAATTCCGCGTGCCACCTCACCAAACTACGTTCCTCCTCTTGTCCATGTGCAGTCACCTCTTTCTCTCGCCCTTCCTCCATTTTATCCTCTTTTCTCTCTTTATCCTCATTCTACATACCAATTCGTTCGCTACAATCCTGTACTCGAACTTTACACTCTAATTGAATGCTCTTTCGAACGATCGAACGATTACCAATTCTACCCTCGTGAATTTATTTCGCCCAAGGAATACAGAAAGAATTCATTTCCTCATTTTTTAAATAAAACTTACAAATAGTATAATGAAAATTCAATTTTTACAAATATATTTTATTATTTACAGTGAGAAAAAATAATGAGAATAAAGAAATGGAATAAAAAACGAATGCTTTTTTGTGGAAAAAAATTGCAAAAATTTAGAAAAAATTGATCGTTGCATAGCTTTTCGTTTATCGACATTGGGAAAATTAACATCCCTCCGAATAGAGTTTAAGCTCGTCGCGCGGTCGTACGGTCGCGAGAGTCGGAAGATTCGGAAGAATCGCAAGCCAAGTGTATCTCGTCTGGGGATCTCGAAAAATAAAACGAGACTTGCTCCAATTCAACTTGCTTGATGAAGCTCCGTGCCAACGCGTATAAACGCAAAAGTACACGTAGGAAGAACAAGAAGACGAGGAGGAAGAAGCTTTTGCCTGCGAGTTAAAGAATAAGGTTTCCGAGACGATGAGCCAAAGTATTTCTACCGGCACCTGCTATATACTTTCATGTCTGCGAGCCCGAACGCGAGAAAATGAGATAAAGAGGAAAGCAAGGAGAAAAAAATTGCGGGGAGAGAGAGAGAGGGGCAGGAAAGAGAGAAACGGAAATTGTCCTGTGACTGCAATCTGTCTGTTCTCTCGAACGCCTATATACGAGAGAGCACGGAACTTTTTCGATCCGTCTGTAATTAGTTCGTGCCTTGGAACACGAACCCTTTATACTTTCCTTTCTCCGCGGGATCCTTTCCTCTCTTTCACGTCGAATAAGCGGACGCAAAATGGTTACGAACCCTGAAGAAAACTCACGTAAACACGAAATAAATCTCTCGCGATTATTAATTGATACGCGGAAACCGAGAATTATATAGAAATTTTTTTTAAATAACGCATATTAAAATAAAAATTGTTTGACTAATTGCAGGATATGCGATTGGGAACAAAAAACTTAACCATCATCACTCATTTTCCGCTTATTGCAAGAACAATGAGAGGAAATATGAAAAATGGATTAGACGTTCGCAATTTGAATCTGAGATATATTATCTATAAATATTTACATTCAATACAAAAATAAATTGATTTAAAGAATAAAATATTAAAAAATAAATAAATATAAATCGAAATTGCTCTATACTGGTAATCACAGATATAGTTTTCCAAATTTGGATATCCGAATATAAATTCGAAATAAAGGCAAATTTCCAGATCCATGCAAGAGTGTATTTCATTTTCTCGCATTCGCCGTGTGCTCGCGCGTTTGGGGAAAGGGTGAGCCACAACCGCCGACTAGTAGTCGTGGAATTCGAGTTGCCATAAATCTCCCTTGACGGGCGCGCGATGCCGCGTTCGCCAGTTTTCCCTCTCTCTTTTCCTCGCGGTGTGTTCGTGCGGTACCTCGAAGAAGAGAGAAAGAGAGAGGAGGATGAGGGTGGAAAGCACCCCTTTTCCCTGAGACCGTACGTGTATAAGCGTCCTTACCGCTCGACCTTCCCGTGTTTCAATGTAACACGTCGCCCTTTACAACCACTGCCTTGTCTTGTTTTCTTCCTTCTCTCTTTCCCTCTCTCGCCCTTCCCCCTCTGTCCCTCTTTCTTCATTTCTCTCACTCACTCTTCTTCTCTCGGGCTTCTGAAATTGTAATAGTTTTGCGCGCAGCGAACTTAACGCAGTACGAATGTGGATAAACCGAGCTCTATCTTTTTCTCTCGCCATATACTGAGGAGCGAGAGAGCGAGAGATATAGAGAGAAAAGAGCAGGACCGAGGGTGAATTTCGAAGAGAGGTGAACGATTCCTTTTCTCTTTTTTAACTCTGGCTACGTGACGTTACATTGCTTCATGCACGAAACAACTTTTCTATCTCTCTCTCTCTCTCTCTCTCTCTTTTCTCTTCTTCGCTTCTCCTCCGACCCCTCTCTTTTGTTGAGTTCTGTCACTCAAGACTCCCTCTTGTCAGCAGGAAATAAAAGTCCAGCCCGACGTGGCAGTGTCGGAACACAGGCTCTCCCGTTTTAAAATTGTTCGGTCCCTACATTCCGGAATTTTCGTCTCCTCCAATTTCTTTCTCCACCATTTTTCTCTCATCGTGTATTTTAGAGACGTTCAATTAAAATAAAACATTTTCTTTTCAGCGCAAAAAATTAATCTTACGAGGGTTAATCCATTTTTTTTATCCAGCGAGATATATACCGGATATAAAACGGCGAAGAGAGATGGACGGAGAGAGAGAAGTAAATCAATCACTCGCTGCACAGTTGACGTGCTGAGATTCGACTGTGGCTTTCGTCTGAAAAAAAAACGAACGATGAGGAGAAAGACGATCGGTGTATCGCGGTTCCGAAGGAGGGGAAAGGAATCGTGAGCTTTTCCTAGTCCTGAAACTGCAGTAGATTTATCATTATTTATGTTACCAGACACGCGAATACACGTATATAGAACAGCTCGTGGAGCCATCGAACTGATAAGTAGAAAAGAATGAACGTATCACGAGAATTTATGAAGAAATTTTTCTCTTTTCACAAAAAAAATGTCCAGCTCATCAATATACAATATATATTTTTCAAACGAGTATAAAAAGTGCATTTTTAAATTTACTATCTAATTATTAACTGTATGTACTTGTTAAAAACATTTTACTTTGAAAATAATGTTATTTTGGAAAAATTCGATTCAGTTGTCGCGAATTTAAACGATTTTGCTTCGTTTTGACACATTTTTACAAGAATAGGTATCCGCCTGGAATAATGAAAGAAAAATTCGAACGGACAGCCGGACACCTGACGTGCAAGCGGGTGGAAGCGAGAGAGAAAAGCTTTTTGCTCCGATTCTCGCCGCACGTCATTTTCAATGAAGAAGCAAGGACTCACGGGTACTTCTCTACCACTGTCAGTTTCATGTTTCGCGATATACTCATCCCGTGGGAATTTTTCTACCAGGTCTTTGCGCTGGGACGTCCGCTGGATGACGTTTTTTCAGGGATCCTGGCAAATACGACTGGACGGGCTTCACCGCTTTTATCCGTGCTCACACGACGTCATAAATATTTAAATATTTTTCCGACGATTACAAAATTCTGAACGACTATTTTATATATTCCAAAAACTTATTTTTATTTTTAGGCAACAAAATAAATTCGGAAAACGCCATATTTAATCAAATACGTTGAATTGAAATCACAAATTTTTGATTAAAATTGAATAATTAAGGAGAAAATATATTGGATAAAATTAGTTTCGAGACTTCGCGGTTGTAAGGAAATTTATAAACACCATCTAGAAAAAACGTCCTGAACCTCTTAGCCAGAAAGGATAAAATAACCTTCCTGTGAGAGTCCTTTTATATTGCTTTCTGGTCAGGCAGTGAAATTATTGACCGAGCTCAGAAAATGGAGAAGAGTTTCGAGAGGAAGTCAAGAGATGGCAAGAACATCGCCGAGCAGCCATCATGAATCAAAGCGTCGTCAGCTGGCGGCGCCGATCGGCCAAGAGGGTGACGAGAGCCGTTCACTGGTCGAGCCTGCAAGACGAAGGGTGGAGTCGACCATGCGTCATACGCAACGACCACCTGCCGTTTCAGCAATGGCGTAGGACTCAAACTCGTACAATATTACATAACTTAATATTGATATTTTTTTTAAATGTTGCACGTATTTTAAATGTTCATTAAAAACAATATCAATGTAATTATTTTGTTAACTATCATAGTTTTTAAAATTATCATAAAATTATTTGCCATTTCCTACCGCTGTTCAAACAGAAATTTTGTCAACTAAAAACTATTACATAATTTTATCTTCACGCGGTAATAAACGATTGCTGATAATAGTTTTATTACATTTTATTTTAAATTTTCATCAAAGTTAAATATTTAAACTTGGCCATGTTTGATAAAGTTTAAATATTCTTAATCGTAGTTAATCCATTTTGGAATTGTAATTAACTGTTTTAATCTGTAAAGGTATGTCGATTGACGACCGGTGTATTATCATTGATTACTAAAAATCAACTGCCAGTAATGAATTGCTATCGCTTACCTAACGCGCGAGAGAAGTTTCCTTCTTTTACACTCTCTTTCTGCCTTTCCTGTAACCGGTTTGAGAATCTGCCTACAGTTCACTCTCGATTCTGCAACGTCGACCCAACCCCGTGTCTCAATTTTTTCTACACTATCAATAAGTAGACTATATTTTTTCAAGCAAGATAATTTTCTATTTGTTAAATAGTAAGACACGAGACATGACGTGTATATCGTGCCAACTTGTCAAAAATCCAACATTCAAAACTCGTTACACGGATTATTAATGCTAGATTTATCGAACGCTGTTTTGGTTTGTCTTTCCGAGACTTGACAAGCGTCATCCTCGTCGCGCGACAGTTTAAAATTACTGGACTCGAGCCAATGACGTCGCGAGCTATCTACTCGGCAAATTACCAGAATGAATAGAGAGAAATTGGCGCAAATTCGGATTACTCGTTCGCTTCATTCATGCTTCAACAGCTTTCCTGTTTAAACAATCTATACAGGTGCATGCTCAATTTTCAATTGGCGTGAAAAATTGAATAACCACCAACGAACGGCCAATCACCAATTTTGCGACAAATCCATCTGAAATCGCATCAAAAAGTAAAATAAAACCATCGGAGAGACTTTTCGTGTCGAGCGCATCCCAGCTTCAAGTTCAAGGCTGAAGACCCGTGCCAGAAAATTCGAATTGGCAGAAGCGATTCAACGATGAAGTAATTGATTAATAAAATGGAATGAAAATCCCGTGCCAAAGAGTTTTTAATCGACCGAAAGGCGGAGAAAATTTTCTGGAGAGTCTGCTAGCGAGAGAGAAGGAGGGGAGAGACGGAAAAGTAATAAAAAAAAGAGAAGGGAAAGAGAGACATAAAATTTTTGTCCAGGTATATAATAACGTGTATATTATTATTGCGGAAGAATCTAATATAGCGAGGACGAAGTGGCCGGGGTCCCGGGTCTCCGAAGCAAAAGTTTCAGTGGCATTGTACACCGCGCGGGACTTTCCGGGGCTGCGATGAGCGAGAGAGGAGAGAGGGAGAAACGAGCCTGTCCCGCGAATTTACGACCGGATCTTGACTCTCCTTACAGCGCCGCGTAGTCGAGCAAAATTTTCTCGAGTCCTTGTCTCCGATTCGATTTCAGTCCAGGCTCCTTCCTTCGCGTATTCGCCATCATCGGTGTGCGTGCAAATTTCGCGTTCGTTATCGCGGAGCAAGAAGAGCGATATCGACTCTCTCGAGTGCGCGCGATTCACCGGAATCGAAGGCTCGCCGGTCGAGCGCGCTCTCGGCTCTTTTACTGTTATGCCGGTGGTAATATAACTGTCCACGATGATAATTTATGTTAAAGGTTGTTCATACGGACCCTCGACTGTTTGAGCCGATTCGCCCGAGAGCAGTCCTTGTTTCGACTCCGAGCCAGCCGGACGGTGTTTTCCGATCGCGAGTCGCAAAAACCCTTATTCCTGTGTTTTCTCCCTTTTCGAATTCTTGCTCGCCCCGGAAGAAAAATTCTCGATGGTTTTCATTTTCCCTGGCTTCGATGTGGCGGAATATTTTTCCTCTCTCTCACTCGGCGATCCGTAATTCTCGCTCTCCCCTTCCTTTGCGCCGTCATTGCACGATATTCGAGGGTCGACGAGAATCGTTCCGGCCCCCCCAATTTCTCAATCCTACGCAATGGCGACGCCCCGCCGGTGGAGAGAGCGGGACGCCGCGAGCGAGCGAGAGGGAGAGACAGAGAGAGCGGCCTCTAAAAACGGCCAACAGTCGGACTCTCCCGCACGCAGACTCGAGAAGATGCGCGCCGACGCGCCAGGATCCGCCGCACCGAACTCTCTTCTCTGATCGTGCACGGCTTCGCTGGCTGCTGCTCCGAACGTTTTCGTTGCGCCGTCGTAACGCTCATCGCTCTCCCCTTCGACGCGAATTTCGAACCGAAAATCACAAATTGGGGAAACAAAACGTCGAACCGTCCTGGCAGAGCTCGGACATCGTCGGACACCTGACGAGAAAGAGGAATTTCGTTCGGATCCGAGAATCGTCGGGATTTCGAGAATCACGTGGACGAAGCTCACGTCGACGTCAAGCCAAGAATCTTCGCACGAGGTAAATTGACACATTTCTGTGACAGTTTTTATTTTTATGCGGATTTTTATGCCTCGCGCGTTCAACATTTTTTCGTAAAATTTTTCGTCAATTTACTTTTGTAATCATTCGGGGCTATTTCGCTTCGCGTCTCTTTATTTTTGGGGAATATTTTCCTGCAACCCCGTGTTGAGGGAGGGGGTGGAAGAGCTCGATGGTGGCGCCAGTGGCGAGAGGGTGGCTCGGCCTTTTTTTTACGCGGTCCTCTAAAATGCCAGGGCTTGCTCAACACCGATCGATTTTCCACCGAGTCCGATTACGCACAACCGTATAGTGTATCTCGAATTTGCGATCGTCACCTTTTTTTCGTTTACAATTGAAAAATGTATTCTATTCGAACGCACTATCGTTTCCTTATCCACGTTTTCATCAACTGCGTAAAATGACCCCGCAAAGTTCATTCGAAAAAAGTATTGGCGGCTTCGGTGATTATTTCGCTCGAAGCGACGCGTGGTTTTTTCGAACGCGCCCGGAGAATTAGGCCTAAAATTCTTCGAGCCGAATCTCCGTCCCTCCATAAATTTGATCGACTTGAAAATATTATTTCCCTTCGAAATTTTTCTCCGCAATTTTCCTACATTCCGATTGTTTTCTGTATGATCTTTCTCAAGCGCAAAAATATGTTAATCAATCACTTTTGTTTATAAAAAAATTATTTTATATAAAATAGCGAATGTACATAAATATATCTTTTACGTTGATATTCGAAATTTCAATTAATAGAGTATCGGTTTTTCATAAAGTCTGCGAAGAAAAATTTCAGTCTTTCGTGCGTCGAGACACGAGAGGTTCAAGAACCCGTCGGGACAATGAGGGAGAACCGGTGAGATTGGAGCAGAAAAAGGGAGAGAAGGAAGAAAAAAGTCGGGAGGAAGGCAGACGGTCGTGTGCGTTCGCGATCGAACGTGAAATCGCCGGAATAATCTCGAGGAAGTCGATATTACATGTTGTATGCCGCCACGGTGGAGGCCTTCGATTTTTTTTATTTTCTTTCATTCCCTTTCTCTCTCTCTCTCTTTCTCTTAGCCTTGTTCATATAAGTAAGAGAGTATAAACCGGCCCCAATCAAGAAGTCCGCTTCGCCCACATTCCACATTCTGTCTTCCGATCCCGATACACCTCAGACTCGGGCGATTCTCTCTTCATTCTCTCGCAAACGATCTAGTCTCGCACACATCAAATTCTCTCAAAATACACAATCGATATAAGCGATAAAGAATTTTATACATATAATTACACACTCGTTTTTGTTAACTATTAGAAAATCACAACTAGAAAATCGCGGTGAATATGAAAAATTACGATAATCTTCAATCGACAGAATAAAAGATGGTTCTTATCGGCGAGATCGTGTCACGATTTTAATCGGACACGAAATTTCTTCGAGATGAATTCGTTTCTCGGTTCCATTCATTTTTTTCATCGCTGTGACATAACGAGCAATATAGGTAGTCATGAATCGGCATGTTAATGGAGCGGAGGAAGCGACCACATGCACCGCACACCGCGAGCACGAAAAGGAGACACGGAAGGAGGATGACGTGACAAACTCGCTCGTGGAATGATCGATGTTCCTCTTGTCGCGCGTGGCATATTTCCAAATGTATCGATAATAAATATACACACAAAGTATATACGTGTTTATAACGAGGCACGAGGGAAAAGACATTGACTCTTTAAAATCGGAGAGATGAGCGACGTGTGCGGGAGTCTCGTTTACAAAACGAAAATCCGGTATCTTTCACGCCTCTGATTATCCGAATTATCGTTACGTCGGATGTGAAAAGTCATCGATCACTCGCCCGATTGGAGCGAATTTAAAAACGGACGAATTTGTTTCGTGATTTATTGAATTCTCGAATTTTTCTCTCATCACCGCGCGTCGACGTTTTTCCGCTCGCGGGCCGAGCTGCGCGGCCGCGGCGAATATTATAATTCTGGTTGCATCACCGTGAGTTGTTTAACGAGAGAGGAGAAGGACGAAGGAACGAGAGCGACCAACGCAAATTGAAGCGTTTCCGCGCGCTGCGTCCGAATGACGTCATTTACGTTTCGCACTCATGAGAGACGAAACGAGGTCTATCTCGTTGTTCCTTTATTCTCTGTCTGCTCTCGGCCACGGATCAGTAGATTCCCACAGTTCGCTTCGACACACACGCGCCGATTAAAATACACGCTCTCAACGAGTCTCTCTTCCTCTCTCTCATATCGCTTTTTCCCTTTTTTCTGCAAACAAATTTCATGCTCCTAATTAGAACGTTTATATACGCTGTATATTCTCGGAGCTCGACATTTTTTCAGAGACACATTTGGAAGAGACGTACAACCTCCGCTCTCTTTACAAATTCTTATGATAAAATTTTATCGTGAAATTCACTAGAGGGGTGGCTTATCTCTATCGCTCTGTCTTTCAATATCTTTTATTTTTTCGCAGCGTAGAAGTAATCGATGAGAAAACTTTGTACGCATATTTTATAAAACTTTAAAATATATTTTTGTGTCACGATCGCTTTACCAACGGAGTTTCAGTCAAAATTTACCACTTCGAGGCCTTTGGATAGCAGGTACACAGAGCCCTTTTCTCCACCGAATTCCTTCCAAGCAAAATGGTGTATCCTTGAAATTTTACGAGTTGGCCTCTCGTTCATCGAGCTCACGAAAATGTTTCGAAGTGCTATATAGATGCAAAAATTGTTTGGAAAACTTGAAAATAAATGGAATTGATAAAATTTAGGATTTTCAGAGAACACACGCGTGGAAAAAAGTTGATGGAAAAAATGCAATCTTCTCTGCCATTCTTATTTCCGGTACGGGTGGAATTTAAGGTAGATTAGATCGAGAGGAATCTGGGAAGGAATGGCTCGTCGGATTCTGCCACTGTTACGGAGAGGGTGCACACATTTTCGCAAGGGGTTTTCACAGAAAATGTATATCTGTATAGATGGGGCTCTGAGAGTGGGGAACGCGATCGATCGCACCGCCTTCTATTCCTCGCGCCATTGCAAATTATCACTTCCTGGCCTCGGTCTTATATCCTTCATCGAGATGAGGTCAGGTCAGAGAGAAATTCTCTTCTCGTTCCGTCGCTGAAATGAGTTTCGCGAAAATTTGAATCAACATTCCCCTCGTCTCGAAAAAATTTATCGTCGTCTCGAGGCCGCGCAACCAAATTTATTATTCCCATGTTATATTTTACTCTCGTAAAATAATTTTCGTGAGCTCCAACCAAAGAATAAATAATGTTTGATGAGTATAGATATAAAAATGAAACTTTTTGAACCACTCAAATGAACAAAATGGTAATAACAATATCGATAAAAGATTATTGCGCGTCATTATTGCTTCATTCTCGTTAAATAATTTTCGAGAGATCCAATAAAAAAAATGCTCTCCACGAACAGATGAAAATAATTGCGTACTAAATTTTTCCGAATGAGTGAGATTGCTCGGAAAATTGGCGAGAGAAAATGTTGCTCGAGAAAAATGGAGCAAGCTAAATTTCCGGATCAGTATCCTCGCTTACCGACTTTCATGGATCTCATTTCGGAGGCTCCATAAAATGAAAATGGAAGGCAGGGAGGGAGAGAGAGAGAGAGAGAGAGAGAGAGCGTACGGCACATAGGGAACAAAGTGGTGACGCGAGAAGGACCTATATTTCGAGCGAGCTTTGACGCTGCTGGGACGAAGGGAGAGAAGCGAGATGCCGGCTGGCGAGCAGATGGTTGTGTCCCCGTTTATTGGTTCATTCGTCGGTGTACTGCCGACCGACTGCCTCCCATACATTCACATTCTTATATGTGTATTTACATGTGTGCAGAATGCTGTCCCACCCGAAATCAACGAGAACTGCTCTTTGTGCTGGCGATACGACGCCATGGGAAAAAAGACAACAACGAGTTCTATCATTCGCGATCACCAAAATGCGAAACAGAGAAGGCTTCTGCAGAACGCTGAGTGGACGATTCGAGACAAACTCCAATCCTTGTCCTTCGTTTAAGCCCAGTCTTTCAATGAAAATTGACCAGTTTCAAATTTTAGTGAGTATTTTTCTCGTTTCATAAAACATGTTACGATATTATTATTGAGTTTCTCTAAAGCTCTATTTTTTGGTATTTACTTTTAAATTATACTTCTTTTGTCTCGAAATAAAAGATTTGCGTCACAGTTTGCTCGTCACAAAGAAAAATGAATAATATAACTTTGTAAGATTTTGGATGCTGGCCAAACCAGCATCTCCAAAAATAGTATAATAAAAATGTTTGCCATATAAATTTCAGCGTTCGTGACCCAGCTTTTGCGGAGGGAGAGAAAAACCGAGGATGACGAACGGGGAAAAATGGAGCGCACGATCTGGTGGAAAGTTAAAATGTCGCTAACGTCACGAACGTTAAATATACTCGTACGTGGTACGTCGAACTTTTTGTTCTATAAAAAAATCGAATTTATATTTTGATTGTTACTTTTGCATGAAATAACCTCATGGCAACTATTTTTCTATATAAATTGTTTAAATTTTGAGATCAATAATGATTTTTTTCATTTTCTAAATTTTTTTCTCGATATCAATAAGAGCTAATTCAATGGAAACGTAGATAACGAATAATATTCTGATTACTTAAAGCCAAATTATAAAATGAAAAATTAATGATTTAAGAAACTGTTTTAAAAATCAATTTTTTTTGCTTTTTCATCACGATTTTAATGCGTGACAATTTTCTAACTATTGAACGGGCTATTTAATTTGTTCATAAAAGAAAAAATTTTTGCTCTTCTTGGGTCTCCGGGAACAAAAATTTTGTTGACCATATTTCTTTTACTGAGACTGAATAATCTTTATTTTGAGTGGTTCTCGACAATTTTTGCAAGACCAAGCGAATACTGTATAAGAATCAAGTTAATACCTCTACAATTAAAAAATTTACAGCTTTTCTCAAAAATAAAAGAAGGCATTTCTATATTTCAAGCAGAGAACAATTTTCGAGAGAAGCATTTATAGCTTGGAAATAAGCAGTTTTGAAAAAAATATTTTTTGTTAGTAAAATAAATTGAAGAGAAGCAAGTTGAGATTCACTTTAATTGAATTTTTCCAGATGGCACACGAAGATAAAAAGAGTCGGCAGAGTCGCGATCGATGGAAAAGCTCTCGAAAGCATTCGTCGTTGCGAAAAGCGAGTGAAGGAACAATTTTCGAGGGAGGAAATTATATACCGTGAGTTAGGGGTTGAGAAGAGCGAGAGAGAGAGGACGAGATGGCGGCGATAGCGTCGGCGTCGCATTTTGTACGTGAAAACGCGATGGCGTCGTAGCTCCGATGAGAACCGGGTCGATAGAGAACACCCTTGGCCCGCCACACGAAACTCGGAGAGTTTCGCGTTTCCACCTATCTATACATATATACCCTCGAATTTGAATACATACATGTATATACGGATTGTGCAAAGAGTCCTTTCGGCGTATCCTTGCGCATTTATGCAGACGAGCATCCGCCCACTCCGGCCAAAAAACTCTCGAGGGAGCCCGAAAAATCTTTTCCCCCGAGCTCCAGAGCAGCCCCGAGAGAAATTTTTCCAAGTTAAAAGAGAAATTTTCCGTCATTCGACACGGGGGGACGAAAAGGGTTTACGGAGATTTACTCCGATACGCAAAAGTCAAGTCTTCCCGCTGCGAAAATGCGTGTTTTGACATTTTGCCGAAAGTTTCTCGACGCCTACTATTTAGACCGGGATAAACGCCTAGAGGCTCGCTCTCGAAATCATCGCCAAGCCCGGGGCGGGCTTTAAGCCGATTACCAACAGTATTTTCAAAAATTAAAAAAACTCGCCTTTAAACAGAGACATTTCTAATGCGACAAATTTGTGACTCTGAGTTTTCTACCGGGTTTCTCCTCATTTTCAAACAACATCGACTCTTATATTTTCAACATCCGACAATCGACTCGGACACTGTGTCCACAAAAATCCACTCTCATCCTATCCAAACTTTCAATCAGTTTATTTTGCTGAAAAACATCGGGGTGTTTTAATCTCCGGTGTAATCCGATAATTCTTGAAAACACTGACCGGTGATCCATAATCCGCGACAACGAGAAAATAATTGTCGATAATGTCGGTACCTGCAACCAGAAAATAATGTCTTCATAACGAATATCGAATCCAATCTCAGTCGAAACATTCTCAACCCTCCAAAATTTATCTCCAATTATCTCGTACAATAACGAAGGAAATTTTCGTTTTAATTTTAAAAAAACGTATTAAAAAATGCCTCAGACGTGCGGTAACATTCTCGTGATTGGATTGCAGGTAAAAATGCGCGGGACGCGATGACATGTTGACCAAGTAACCTGATGTTCTATACGGAGCGAAATGGTGCATCGTCACGGAGATGATCGCAAGGTTCTTCGCCAGGGTGTACACACACGAGAACGGAAAGAGTTGTACCGCTAAGACGGGTTGAGAAACTCGACCTTGCTTCGCAGGAACGGGCTGTGTCATCCTCGAGCCGTTAACGGAGCGGAGAAAGAGACAGAGAGAAAAAGAAAATAAGAAGAAAGAGAGAAGATCGTCTCGCCGATTCTTCCGAATCAATCACTATGTACAAACTCTCGAATACACGTACGTGTTTATTTATGTATACACGTGAAAGATATCGATGCTGCAGGTGTATAAACGCATCACTCTCTTTCTATCTTTCTTTCTCTTTTCCTCTCGCGTTCCGATAGTATTCGATTCCTGTTTGCACGTCAGGTAAGAAGTGTGCCAGGTGACGAGACACATTTTCTCCATCGATTTACTTTACTGTCTCGCTACGTATCAATTAACGAGAGAGAGCATTTTTTATTATTTTCTCTTTACGTATGAACTTATTTTATTTTTATTATTTTTTCTTCAGATCCTTTGATATCGATGGAACAAGAATGAAGCGAGGAAATGAACGATTATGGAAAAATGTCTGGACTCTGAGAAGTAATTTTAATTCTTATTCTCATTTTGTTGTAAATATAAAAATGATCGCACTGTTGCAAATCGTTGAAAGATTTTCCACTGTTTATAATTTTTGCATGAAACAACTCGGATTAATAATTTTCAAATAACTTGAAAATAGCTGTGTTGAAATTCGAATCTATTGGGATGAGATCGATGATCGAGTGTCGGGAGTCTCTCGAATAAGGGAAAAAAGAATAAAACAAGAATCCCAATACAGTTTGTAGTGGATCCTTCCGTATCGAATGACTGTGCAAAAGGGGAAGAGGCAATTTCGTGGGTCTCCACAGCCAATGTCGAACACAGCTGTTGTATGTCCGGTTGAGGGAAAAAAAAGAAAAGAAAAATAAGTAGAAAGAAAAAATGATACTATAAACCCATTCGGTCCTTGAAGAGGGCCAATTACATCGCGTTTCACTGTCATTTAGCGAGTGATCGATCTACGTTACAAAAAAAACAAAAATTTAATATGAAAACGATTTAGGACCGAAATAATTATTCGTATAATTTAATTTTCATTCAAACACAAAAACTATCAACGATTTTATCACTAGTTTGCCTTTTATTGTTAAACGTGAAAAAATATCTAGAATTATTTTTCAGGTTTTTCAAGACAAACGAGTCCAAGTATCCAGAGAAACCCTGTTACTTATACTGGGCCAACCCAAAGAAACGTTCCAATATCAGTATAAACGTCCAAATACGACAAAAATGTTGAAAAATGAAAAAAAAAGATTGTATTAATTAAGTATTTTGTAACAATGAAAAGAAGGCCCAGTTAATGCTCTACATCTACCCTGTAGATCCGAATTTGTTTGAAAAGAGGCGACAAATTCGGTTCTAGAGAGGTTTGTGTGGTGCATACAGTGCTACAGTGGTCTGAACCAACGATAACTAACCAACAACATGAACGAGAGGAAAATCGATTATTTAACATTCAAGTATTCGTACCTGTAAGAAAAAAAATGTAAAAAAGAAAATACACTGCGCCTGTCACCGAGAATCGCGGAAATGTCAGTGTCAGATTTTCCAGGAACGAGACAATCAGTGAAAATGAAGAAAACGCGACGAAAAAGAAAAAATATAAGGAAATATCAGTCGACGATCATCAGTTTTCCAATATTTCAAATTTTTTACTAGTCTTCAACAATTCTGTCAAAGACGAACATGACATCACCATCGAGTCACGAGTCGTTGCACATCTAGTGTACGTATCAAAGATATAATGACGTTTATTGCGTATGAGAGCAAGCGATATGTTGAAAATTGACAGTTCAAAAATAATGACACGATGAAGGAAAGACAAACATTTATTGAAAGAGCAATAAATAAATTATGAAAAAAAATCCTTTCACCGCACCTCGTCTCCCAGGAAAACACTTTTCGTCATCGAAATCTAAAAATTGTTATTTATTTTGAAAAATTCTCTATATACTCGCGATTGATCCAGACTCTTGATGTATCGTAACAGAAAATCTTGCCGCTCTTTCTCGTCGTTGTGCAACGTTTAAGCTCGCCGCTAATGAAGTGCATATTCTCGAGAGTGTAATTACCGATCCGGCAAAACTCGTATATCCCACAAGATCGATTCGCGCGCTGTTCACTTTTCACGCGGACTTTTAACTCGAACCGCAGTATTTCGCAACTCGCGATTGTAGAAAATAACGCGAAAAAGGTCACGACTCATTATAAAATCTACCGCCGGTAAAACGAGAAATTTTATTTCTTATTTTCCCCACGATTTTTACCGTCGCGCACTGTGAATGCATTTTCTTTCGAATCCGTCTGGAGTGCGAGAAAATATCGGCTGTCAAAAAGGAAAAGGTGATAAATATTCAAATGTTTCCGTCATTATAAGAACAAAAAGAAAGAAAAGGAAAGAAAGAATTTAAACGCAGGCATGTAGCACACGTCTTTTTCGATATAGAATAAAATTTCTTGTGACACTGATAAGAATAATATCCTCTTTCGGAAATTCAGAACGACGACGGAATTGCGAAAAATTTGAGGATAAACGCGAAGGGTGTTCAGGAAGACGTGAAATGCAGTTGAGATATTAACACATTTATATGCATGAGAATTTTGATCGGGAGAGGATGCGGGATGCGAAGGAGAAGAGAGAATCCTCGGTGAGAAGGGAGGGAGGGAGGGAGGGAGGAGGAGGGGCAGGGAGACGAGGAGACGTCATGGTAAGATATCCCCGCGACTCGAGTTCTAAATCCACATCTGAGTGTGTGAGAAAACATAGGAAGATTAATGATTTACGTGACAAGGAAAGAGAGGGTGCTGCTATTCCATTGCTTCAGCGGCGTCTGTGGATTCTCAGTTGATGCCAAACATAAATGAGAGAGCAAGAGGGTGAGCCGAAAATAATAAAAGAATATCACAAAGCGTACTTACAATATTAAATTTTCTTATTTATGCACCAGTGTTTACGAAAATATGATCGACAACGAAATTTATAACAAAAGTAAAAAAGATAAGAGGATGATAGCATTTTATTTTCTCGCTGCTGAAAATAAATTTATTAATTTATGAGAAGAAGAGGAAAATTCACCCCGAGGAATTAAAAGGGGTGCGTATCAGCGTTTTCGAGATTCTCGGAGCAAACAGATAACCGCGTGACCGAGCATCCCTTCTGGAAGTAAAACCGTCGCGGTTCCATTCTTCTGCTATCCGTGACGAGTGACTGATGACGTCTCCTCGATCAAGACTCACCCCGTCGCTTCTTTTCTCCTCGACGTCGAGCCTATCACGAATCGTATTCATAATTGTCCACGCGTACAATACACTACGTTGAAAATAATCGAATGCGCGATCACGTCCGAAATAAAATGACACGCTAATTCCTGACACTGAAAAATTCAACAAATTTTTCCAGATCTCGATTTTATTTTAATATATTTGAAATAATGAAAGGCACAGGACACGATTCGTTTTCATTGTTTTTTTTTCGATAGCAGGAAAATTATACGTAGAGACAATTAATTTTTTGTTTTGTGTTTTTTTTTAAGATGGAGGCGCACCCGTATCTTTGTGATTTTGGGACCGATCTGGCTCCGTATGGGAAAAGAAAGGCCGCGTATAGACTGACGCCAGTGACGGGGTCGACGGCAGCCTGGTTCGTACGCCTGTGTGCGTGCCATCTCTCTGATGTACATAATATTAATGATGACTCGTTGCCCCGACCGAAGTGGAGTTCGTCTTTCGTTCAATTCCCAACCTCCTCCCTTCGTATCTTTGCTCCTCGGTGTTCATCCTTGGATTTGCCGCGAAGAGGCAACACAAGAGACGAAACCTTTTTGGAGAATCACCTCCGACAAAAATTAGGTTCAAGTGCTATTTTTTTGTTTTATTTTTTTCATGAATCGACGCTACATGGGCGCGAGTCCTTTGATAGGATATTATTAAAATGAGAAAAATAATCTTTTCGCATGATTTTTGTCATTTTCGAATTATTGTGTTAAAAATGAGACTTTAGTTTCGTAGAGTTATTAAAGAAGTGTGGAAAAATTTTTGTACGAAAGAAAAAATCAATTACGATAAAAGATTTCTCGTCGAATAATTTTTTCGTTGATGCACCATTCCACTGATGGTTTTTATTCGCCGACAAAAAAGTACTTTCTGTCATGGGAGAATATATAAATTTCTCTAATGTTTTCGTAACACACCTTTCAAGATTATTGAGTTCAAGATTATTGAAGAGCACCGGTCACAGAATTAGTGATACAAGATAGCGGGATGTCGATTAATTAATTCTTCGAAAACTTGCATGAGAATCATTCAGAATTTATTCGTTCCTAATTCATATCATTAACAATAACGTTTCATGTAAATACACCGTCTCGAATGAAACGTACGAGCTCTGAAAGGTTTCGAAATTCGTAACTAAAAATCGTTTATAATATTTTCGATCTCGAGCGTCATTAATTAATTAGTTGTTCACTTCCATGAAGCCCAAAGAGAGAAAGAGCGCCGACAAAATGGTCGAAAAATACCATATATTGCCCCGATGACAGGTTTCTCACAGTTTCAGCCTCCAGTAAGTATCAATGTTTTAATTTCAAAAATTTATACATTCTCCTTGTATTTAAAAAAATGAAATAAAAATAAAAAATGCGAAACAAATTAAACGAGCCGTAAGTGCAAGGCTGCACGATTTTTTATCTGAAGTACGAAAAGAATGGAGTCTCGATTTTTGGTCCATCGATACCTGAAAACAATTGTGCTAGGCGAACAAAAGATATAAGATAGCATAAGAAAGAGAGAGAGAGAGCACGAGAGAAATGAAACGGAGGGACATTGAAGGATACGACGCATAGAGAAAAGCAATTAATAATCTCGAGACGAGAAGCTTCGAGGCCGAAGGATCTCCGACAAAATGGTTGAGAATCGAAGTCCTGGGATGAAAAATAAAATCATAATATCCAGCATGCAGGAAGACCTGTATGACAAAAAAGAATAAGGAAAAATGAGAAAAAGAGAGAAGATGGGAGAATAAGAAAAAGGAGAGGAGGATCGCATTGCCCCGCAGGGCCCTGACCACCTGCTGCCTCTTTGATACCGCCGCTCGAATCCTATTTGGCCGTGTAATCCAGCCGATATTCAGCAACGAAGTATCATAAGATGCACAAAATGTCACAGACTACTTTTCACCTTTCAATCAAAATAATCATCGTACGTATATGTATTCCTACTTAAAATCATTCACTTTTAATGTTTGCAAAATCTTTTTGAGTATATGAAGAAATTTTAATAAAACTACATATTTATAAATTTAGAAAAAAAAGTAACTGCGAATAACATGTTGGCGGACGGGAAAATAGAGCTGAATCCCCGACAGGAAATCACATTAAGACTCTAGTCTAGTGTTCGAGTACACGATTGAAAATCGAGATTTCAAGTCGCAATTCTCACGGCGCTTCGCTTCGTGGAAATCTGTTCGTCGCTGGAGAAACCAGGTGTGCTAATAACGGTGATTACAATGATTTAACAGATTGCAGGTGATTAGTCGTTAGCTCCGGTCTCTTGGAGATCACCGTGATTATCGCAATGATTGATAACCACTGGAGGGTTTTTATTTAGCGAATTTCCACATTTAAAAAAAAACTACTTTTTTACTAAATAAAATATTTTTTGTAATTGAGGCATTTCTTTTGTTTCTTCGATACCGAAAAAATTCGTCGAGTGACAAAAAGAGCATGAAACCTCGGATAAATTTATCGCAAAGCTTCGAATTCGTATCACGAACCTAGGCAGCCTCGACGTCTCCGTATAAATATTGACGAGAGAAAATTATCCTTTCAATCTCCCGGCCTATCATACGCGCTTAGGTGCGTGCATGTACGCGGAGAGAGCAAGAATAAGACAACCTTCGGAATGAACGATTAATCAGAGTGAACAAATTGATTCGATAGCGCGTGTTCATTCGACTGGAAGAGGAAAGAACATGCTACACTCGGTATCGAAGTGTTACACGGTGAATACAGCAAGCTGCTCTCCGGTTCTCACAAATTTTTTAGTCTATAGCATTTCTAATTAGCTTTATCTTAAAGTGCTTTTTGTAAAAAATAACAGAAAAATTCAGTAACGTCTAATATCATCAATTGTTTTGCGAACAAAACAGAGTGCGTTATCTGTTACATTTAAGAAGTATGTAATTAATATATTTTTTTAAAGTACGAACAGCAACGCGGCCGCTTTTTTCCTTTTCTGCATGTTTGAATTCATATTTTGCGATTCTTTTAAGGGCATATTTCATATAATCTCGCATAATACACTCGATTCCAATGGAATGGATTATGAGCTTCATGTGTTTTATAAAATAGGAAATTTGATCGCAACATTTCCTTCAAAAATTCGTAAAAATTTTTGAAGTTTTTTTTCTGGATTCTAAGAGCCTATTCGATCGGAAATTTCCTGCAGATAACGAAAATGATCATTATTCGCGGTGAAATCCAAGAATTCATATTGAATGAATCGAATAATTGACTTTTAGATCAGTTTTTTCAATATTTAAATATGATTTCTTGAATTTCGCCCCAAATAACTAGCATTTTCGTTATCTACGGGAAATTTCCGATCGAATAGGCTCTTAAAATCAAAAAAAAAATTCAAAAATTTTTGCGAATTTTTTAAGGTATACCCCTTCCCATTTTTTCAAAAATCTTCAAGAGGTGATAACTTTTTGAAAAATTGATGAATTAATATGATTCCAACGCCATTCGCTTCGTTTTGCAAAAAACTTTAAGAATCATCCTTAATAAAGTTGATTTCGTCAAGAAAAAGAAAAGTTATCGCAAATTGAAATTTTCATGGGTCCAGCAGACCCAGTGTGACCCAGCAAATTTTTTGAAAATTTCTTTTTTCGATTTTAAGAGCTTATTCGATCGGAAATTTCCCGTAGATAACGAAAATGATAATTATTCGGGGCGAAATTCAAGAATTCATATTGAACAATCAAAAAAAACTGAATTTTGGATTAGTTTTTTTATTATCGCGAGGGTGCGAAGCGCCGGAGCCACTATAACCTGCTAGTTCTTAATCAAAAAAAATTAATTTTATAACGTATACTCTATAGGATGAGTTATACTATAGTATTGACTAAAAAACTTTCAGAGAAATATTAGATTTATTAAATTGGTAAAAATTGTGTACACAAAATTTTTTATTTCTTTTTCGCACCCTCGGGTGTACACATGTACTCGTGAGTGCAGGGAAGAAATGAAAAGGTCTCGCTCTTTCATTGGCTCGTCCCAGCAGCCTTCTTTCTCCCCTCGAAGAAAGTAAACGTCGCGCACCGTTTCCCTTTCTTCTTTTCTTCGTCCTTTCACCAGGACCCGGAGAAACAGGAGGAGGGGGATGAGATGAAGAGGGTAAAAAAAGGATCGGGTAGCAAAGAAGGAGACAAAAACTTACGTAAGAGCGAGTGAGAAAAAGGAGAGATGAAATGAAGAGGGAAGTGCGGGAATCGAACAACCCCGCAGCAGCCGCTGCCATCCTCCGTCGTTCATCGCAACCCCCTCGCGTTCTATATTGAACTCGCACGCGGCCTCCTATCTCCTTCGTACTTCTGTCTCCTTCTTCCGACGTCCACCAGGACATTCCAGCTTCGGCTGAGACGTAACAGCGGAATCCAGCGTGTGCTTCGAAAAAGAAAATGGGGGAGGGCGGCATTTTTCGCTCTCGTCTTTTTCTCGCTCTCGCGGATATGCAGCGCGAAGGAACGCTCTCTCTCTCTCTCTTTTTATCTCTTGTTCTCTCTCTCTTTCTCTTCTTCACTCCCAGTCGTCAAACGAAAACTCGGGCATGATTAATGGATGCGCGAGCAAGCGAGAAAGAATACTGGCAAAAGGAGAGCGAAGTCGCTCTCGAAAGCTTCCACCGCGAGCGCCGAAGCCCGGAAAGAAGAAGAAGAAGAAGAAGAAGCGATGGAAAGAGCGGGGAACGGAGGGAGTTCTAGCAACAAACTTTTCTCAGCGTGTCCGCTATACGGGGAATAAAATCCGTGAAGAAAAAAAAAATACACGTGGAAGAAAACGGGGAACTCTCTTTCTTCGCATCCACCCTTCAAGCCGTCTAATACCCTCCGGGCTGGCACATTCTAGCTTCCTCTTCTATCGCTCTTCTCTCCCATTTTTCGTTCTATCCTCTCCTCCAAATGCTTTACGGAATCGAGCAAAAGAAGCTTTCTTCCTTTCATCCTCTTAGATATGCGCTTTGTACGCGTATTTGACTACTTTCAAAAAGCGAATCAATGAATAACCCATGCCTATTTAACCCTATATTCATACAAAACCTATATATTAAAAATCTTGTATAGCTAAAAAAATGAAAATTTTATATTATTTATTCTTATAAAAAAAATTAAATATACCTCTCCTGTCATCGCGTGTTTTAAATCCAACATTTTTCTTCGATACAAAATTTAAATCGAATAAACACACTGAATGAAAGAAACCATTATAAATTATATGGGTGAGTGATAAAATATAAAATTCAATCGGCAAAAGAATAACGTGTTCATTTATTCGAGTTGGATTTTATTACGAGAGCGACTGCAAAGAAATCTTCTGTTTGAGGTACATGCAGCAGATCCATTATGGGCTGCTCGATAGTAAGGACGAGCATGATGGAAAATAAATGTGTGATCCTGCGGGAATGGGTTGTGTATATTGTCAGGAAGAGAGAAAGAGAGAAATAGAGAAAAGGGGAGAAAGATGGAGAATCGTATATCTCTCGTGTCCAGAGGTCCAGCAGGGCGAGTCTATAGCGTTCGAGAATAATAAATTGACTCGAGGAGATGTCTAACGGTATCTGGACGAGCTGGATTCTGCTATTATACAGTCACTCGTACCGATATACGGACGTCCACGTATCAATGTATATTTCTCGCTTTTTCTCTCTCTCTCTCTCTCTCTTTCCTGTTCTCTCCTTTTTATTCTCTTTCACCAACGATGGAGAACAGACTACACTCGCGGCACTCGCAAAGTTTGAATCAACTTGTGGCGAAGCAAGAGAAACGCATTAGAACGTTTCTCGTATTGGGTTACGGGATATCAATGCCACGAGCCCGTCTGCAATGAATTTCTATACGAGAAAAAGATTGGAGAGCGAGCGGAGAATAGACACACGGCGGAACTCGTAGATTGAATTTGTAAGAGAACTGACCAAACGACGACCGTCTGTCCGAGATTCGTGACAGACTGAAAAATTCTCCCTTGTATATACGTGCTGTGTCCTTTTCCTGTCTCGTTTTATTATTATATAAAATACTTTTTTGGTTAAAATTCTTTTAGCTCGTCGAGCAGCATTTTCAAAGCGTTGACACAAACAACAACACAAGTGGTATATATATACACAGTATAAACGTGAAAATCTAGTTTGGACGAAATGAATATAGTGAGAGAGTGAGAATGAGAGAAGATTTACGAACCGTTATTATTTTATCTCGGTTTTTCTTTGCAAAACCATTTTTTAAGCTTTTTTTATTGTAATTTTTTCATTCGATAATTTTCTACATATTTTTCTTCCACAACTCCACCGAAAGTATTCTTTTCTGGCCTGTATACCAGAGTATGAAAATTAGGCTTTTCTGCCCTCCGAAATAATATACTTTTCGCATTAATTGACAGAAAGCAATCATTTTCAGACGACGTAAAAGGTCAATATTCTTCCCTCAGATAGGCCAAAAAATCGAAATTTCCGCGTAGTTGTGAAAAAAAACATACGTGCCTATATTTGAAGAGAGAGTTAGCCATTTCACTCGCCTTCAGCTCAGGTACCAATCTTACACTAGGGATGAAGTGGTCAACCTCCCTCTCTAAGTGCACAAATTACTATTTTTATATTGTTTCTCCCAAACCAACTTAAGGGTGTATCTTTTAATTATTAAAAAATTTTATAACCTTTAAAAAATAATTTTAAAAATATAAGAAAAATATTAACAAACAGATTTGAATGAGCGAAAAAATGTTTCAGCGGAAATGGACGCTTTATTTTCACAAATGCGAATTCGGGAAAAATCGAAGCGACCTCCTGGTGCACGTTTGTATAAACCTTTATCTATTCGTACAACTCGGTGGCTGTACGCAGCGATGGGGGGCTTCAAACGACCATCAATTCAATATCTGCTTCTCTCGTTCTCTCTTTCTCTCCCTCTGCATGTCTCTTTCTGTGAAAAAGTTGAAACCTCATCGCGACTGGGTTTGTGTATAATACGTATGCGCGTCGTGGAGCTCCCGGTTCGGATAGAGAATCCAGCAGCAGCAGCCTGCCTTAACACCAACTTTCACGTTCCCATTGTACAAGCAATAATAAAAACGGATCCTCAAACAGTTCGGGCGTCCCTTTGTGAAATTCTGTACACAGGGTTCGCCTTTTAAATTAACGATGTCCGAAAAAAAATTCAAATTATCGACGATTGACCAAGTTTCACTTTTTGCCAAATGCTGTCCAATTTTTCTTTAGGGTATTTGCATGAAACAAATATAAAGAAAATCGTTTAAAATCACAGGTTTTTGTAGGTCGCAATATATATAATTTCCCACATTAAAGTTTAAATTTTTAACCCTGGAATATCTCGATTATCAAATGTACAACAATTTTTTAAAAATACCTAACAGCATATTTTTAAATACTTTATGGTTAAATTTGAGCAAATAATTGTTTCGTAAATATATAAACATTGCTTTTTTTGGATGTAAAATAAAAGAGTGAGAGGGAAATCAAAGTTGAATCCACCTGACGAAAGAATTTGAGGTGTCGGAGGAATAAGAAAGGGAGAAGAAAAGGCGGGGATAATCCTGTGGGTACGGTAATGAGAATCAATTGGTCACCGGTCTCGCTGCCGAAGAGAAACCGAACATTCTCGTCGGCTGCAGTTCACTCTCGGTAAAACGTATAATGGTCTTTATACGCATCGTACTCTCGGCTTCTCATTCCCTCCTCTTTCTCCTCGTTTTTTATTCCTCCGGCCGTCATCATCATCCTTCTCTTGTGCTTCACCCGAGTTGAGAAGAAGCCGACTCTCGTCGCGGCGTGCGCCACTCGATGACTAATGACACACACGGCGAACGCGTTCTTGCATCCTGAATATATAATCCCCCGTTGTACAGAAAACATTCGAAATGATCGCTTCGTATACTTGTACCAAAAAAAAAAACAACAAACGCGCGAGAAGAAAAAATAAAACGGAGATAAAAAGGGAGGAGACAGAAGGAGAAAAATAAAATGGGGGATCCCCGACAATCAACGGTGTATTCGTAATCAGGGATAAAAACGTTTGCGACTCTTCATCAGACATCCCGCTTTATCTCCTCATGTTTCAGCTAATATTTTTACCCGTAAATTTCAAAAATCATTATTAATTGTTTCTCTTTATGAATTTTTATCGTATTTTTTTTAATCGGAAGGTTATCGTACCATTATTTGATATTATTTTAAAGAAGCGTTAATATTATGTCTATGATTATATTATATAGTTACGTTTAAATGGAAACGTGAGTGGTGCGTACGAGAGTCCAAGGAACGATTGGACGCTGAGAAAGCTAGGAGTGTACCTGTGGATCTGTCGGGGCACCTCGAAAGTTTTGGGATCCCGAGCGTGGTTGATTAACGATCGCGAGGCTCGCGGACGTGGTGGGTGGCGCATGCCTTTGTGACAGCGCGGCCGCTCGAAGGAGAGCCTTCTCTCTCTTTTTTTCTGCTCCAACGTTCCTCGACATCGCGACCACTAGAACGCAGCTTATTACAGCGTGCACCGAAGCGACTGGCCAACGGAGGCCGAGATCTTTTTTTCTCTCTGCTTTTCCCTCTCTCGTCTCGTCTTTCTCCTTCTCTCACTTACAAATTATATCTATCCGCAGTATTCGTCGCTTCGGAGTCGAGAATAGCCTTGTATCAGCGCTCGAACATCCTCCTGCAGGACGGAGACTGCTGCCCAGCGAATGTATCGTCACCTTCACCCGTTCCAATGGACAAACCTACGATTCGCGATCGGGACCACCGGCATCGCTTCGAACCCCCGAAAATAGTGACGATTCATTTTTACTTTACCCCTAATTTTTTCTACAACCTTAAAAGTTAACTTTATTTACTCGAAAATTAAATACAATATGTTATTATACCATATGAGTACAAATTATGCAAAAAATTACCTAAAAATCGTGACAATTATTTTTTTTTTAATTTTTTGCTTCAAAGTCTAATTGTAAGACATTGTATTGCTTGAACCTGACAGCAGACCATTTTAAAAAACAATTTACATTTTTATATTACAACTCCAAATTTATCTAGCGAATATAAAATTAATTTTTGTTACAAACTAAAAATCGTATACATGGTATAGTGCATTTTATTTAATAAGGGAAATTCTATAAATTGTTTTCTTGGTGAAACTCTCGTTGGAACCCCTCGTAAATCATGACAACGCAGTTTTTATACTGTCCCAAATTCTTTTATAGAGCCTTAAACTTAGACTTTTACTAGTAAATAAAAATCCAATTCTATCGGAAAAGTGTAATCTGTTTTTTTTTGTTAAAAAATAGATATGAAAATGTTGAGAGAACTATTGAAATAGCGTCGTCCATTTTGGGAAATGATGAGTTTTGGGTCACAGCGTGTTTACGTCGAGAGAAGCAGCAGCAGAGAGTGGAGCGTTCTCGAAGAGGAAAAAAAGGAAGAGCGAGATTGTGTGTGAGAAAAAAGAATGGCGGGTAAGACGAGGCGAGAGGATTTAAGGGTAGATCTGACGAGGGTACGTACCCTATATTGGCAGGCGTGGCCGTCGAGAGGGGGGATCGCCGGGCGAGAGGGTCTGCGAGGGATCGCTGATTGGTTCTCCGCGGCCTGGCTGGATTTTCTCTGGCTCTGTGCCGACAGAACGTCGGATGCTTTTCTCTCTGCCCCACATAGCTCGCCTTCCCTGTGACGTGCACGTGTGTGCGTGCAACGTGTACGCCGGGAGAGCCCCACGGGGGCTGAAAAAAGAACCCCCCGGGTCGCCGATAGCCGACCGCGTAGCGAACTCCTTTAATAAAATGCGCATTTATATCGAGCTCCATCACAGAGATTTTACTATTTTTTGTACGAACACACGCGCACGCTCCGTTCCCGATAGAATTTGGCGCCACACGCGGTATCTCGATCCAAGCGGCGACTCGAATTTTTTTGCATCCGGTTCTGTTTTCTCTCTTTTTTTTTGTTCTACGAGCGAGCCTTCACGAAATTGAGTCTTGCGTGCGCGTGCATCCCCAAAAATGTCAGAACTCCCCTCATACGATTTTTTTATCTTCACCTCTGAACTTTCGCGTCATCAATTCTTCCGGAACATTTCTCAATCCAAGTCGCTCCTGACGTTATTTGCCGCGAGAATCTCTCTTTTTCGCGATGTACAATTATCAGGAGGAATTACAGGAATTCGCCATGCAGATGCGGTCGAATAAAAATTTAACGAGGCCGGAGAATATCTCAATAATCGACGAGCCAGCTGCGCTCGAAAATTTCGATCAGAACGATGAGCGAGGAGGAAAAAAAAGCTTTCGATAACCTCGTCGTCGCCGTCGTTTTTTTTCTTTCTATTCGAGGGAAAACCCTTCGCGAATCTCTTCCGAAGAAACAGAAAACAAGGGATGCCCAAGTTTTTTTACGGAACTATACTCCGGAGGAGCGAGAAGGACGGAGATATATACAGGAGAGTATAGAAGGGAAGAAAAGAGCTGAGGGGTGACTGGGCGATTGCGAGCCATCCCACTCGGATCGGTGATTGATTCACTTTGAATGATTAAAGAACGCGGAAGGAGGAAGACGATCGCTCCACAAAATATATGTATACAAACCCAGAAGGGACACGAAGAGCCCGTCTTCGCGGAATAATGGCGTTCGATAGACTCATCAAAGTTTCTCCGTGGAAACTTTGAGAGTTTCTGCCTGTCAACCTCTATCGTGACGGCTCGAAGTGCCTGCCAGCTAGCGAGACTAACAATCCCTCTAACTAAAAAATCATTTCCTGAATTTTCAAAAATAAATGTTCCACCGTTCCATCAATATCTCATCCATAAAACAGTGCAACAATATTTTTTACATTTTATATTATTTTTAAATCACCAGAGTGTTCAACTCACATTTTTTCGAGCTAGATAGTTTAAGATTAGAACTAAGCGAGAAGCTGCCAGGGGACTAACATGAAATTTTTTTCATTTCATGAAATGCTGTTATTTTTAAATCACCAGAGTGTTCAACACAAATTTTTGCAAACTGGAAAGTTTAAGATTAGAAACAAATGAAAAGCTACCAGAAAATAACAATCTCCCTATTCCTTAAATCTCAGCCATAAAACAAAACCACAATATTTTTTTACATTTTATGAATTATTATTTTTAAAACGCGAGAATTCGAGATACATCTTTGCAAACTAGAAAGTTTAAGATTATAAGCATCCAAAAGGATTGGTAGGTAGTTTGGAAAATTTTGAATAATTTACGGCTTGTAAATGAGATTGCAATCAGGCGGAACGATGCGGAGGCGTCATACCGGGAGCAGACGTTATTCCTATCGAACAATGGTGAATATGGGCAAGCGGTAGCCGAAAAATAGGTAAAGTCGATTTACGAAGAGAGACGAGGTACATAGGTGGTATTTCTGTTTTTGACCCAGCAGTAGCCAAAGGGTTGTCTCCTCCAGACGCCTGGTAAACGTCTGATTTATTGCTGCCGTACAAATCGAATCCCTTTTTTCTCTCCTTCACTCTCTCTTTGCCTCTCTTCTCACGTTTTTCAATATTTTTATACCACATGTAGAAAAATTTAAATACCTTTAAATCACTATAATAATTTTCATACACCATGAAAAAATATCAAAATACAATTTCAATAATATTATTTATCTTGTAAAAATATATAAATGAAAAATGGACTCATAATTTTTATTCATTGGTACAAAAATCGAATGCGTTGAAGAAATCAACCGGAATATCTGAATATTTTTACGAAGGATGCGTGAGAAAAATACGCGGAGTGACGACACGTCGGTACAGATGAGACTGCGCTTTTCAAAAGGTTAATTTGTTCGCGCACGGATAGTTGGAAAATGCGCGATTGTTATTGGCGAATCGTAGGTGCGCAATCTCCCCATCTCGCATGCATTCGAGGGAAAAGGATAGCGGTAAATCTCGGTAATTCATTGTGCATCGATCGGTCATGGCGCATCACAACGATTGTGGTTGCAATTATTCGTGAATTTGTTTCGTAGGTGCAAAAATATTTGCGTGGAAAGTAAATGTTTCACGAATGAAATAAAATTTCTTTTCACGACATTACATTCTTTTGTAGATAATCCCCTATTTTACACTTCAAGATTTATGAATAACAAAAAAATATATGCATACACTACAACGAATGGTTATTATTATATTACTAGGCCTTCTAAATGCAATTATTTTCTATTTTGTTTACAATAATTTTTTTATCTGTTTTTTCAGTTGTCTATTATTTGTTGTAAATTGTATTAATTAGTTGTATATAGCTTTTAACTATAGTCTTAAAAGTAATAAATGAATTTTTGTTTCAATCGTTAAGAAATTTATTCTGTTTTTAGGCAATATGTTTTATTTTCTACATTTTTTGAAGTACTAAAAAAAATTTTTAAGACGTATTATAATCATGAACTTGACTTCCGGTTTTTCTTCAGAACCACCTGAAATTTTTTCAATCCGTTAATTTCTTAAATGAATCAACGAGTTGAAAATTTGCATCCGTTTGTCGCTTTCGGCACAAGTAAAAATCCCAGGTGAGTCGTAAAACATAAAAATTGCGAATACACGCCCTTTTCCCTCCATTATTTTTCGCTAGCTGTCTCCAACTTCGTGCGTTTTCTCTCGTGGAAGCCGAAAGATTCACGATTCCCCCAAGGGACTCGTAGACGGAATCGCGGGATTTCCTTTTCACCCGAGCCGAAAACGATGCTCTTTGAACACCGCGTGCGCAATGAACTATTAGTCAAATTCTCCAGGGAAACAACTCGACGCAAAATCCAATGAAATAAATGAATAGTTTTTATATTTTTCGATATCACAGTACATAAAATAAAAAAGATTGGCACAAAATATTTTAGTTTTTAAATGTTTTTTTAAGATATTTATATTGACAGTATTTTTTAATTGTATGAGATTTGGATAAATATTTGAAATATTTTGTTTCTAAAGTTTATGAAAAAATTTCGCAAAAAATTTTATATTCGTTGAAGACGATTCGTTAGTATATAAAATACACATAAATATAGTTTGTAAACTGGGTTTTATTCCCCACATAATTCACGCGTGAATTTTATTAAATTTTCAACTCTCACATGAACTGCGTTCAATCAAACCATATATTTTTTATACCTAAAAAGCAAGTCTTTTTTTCTATATAGCAATCAAAGCCATCTGGCGATTGTTTCTGCATGGATGAAAAAGATAAATTTTGACTATTATCCCTAGCACGTGTGAATCTAAAAAGTCCTCGAAACGAGAAAAAAAACTGTAAACTTGATACGGAACCATTAGCACGGGAGCGAATCGGTAGCGCAATTTTTCCAGAACTTGGCTCACGCGTTCGAGGGTGCGAGAAGGAAAGCGAGAATGGGAAGCACGAAGCGAAGCGAGTCCGACGTCTCTCAACGTGAGCGAGTTTTTCCTCAGGCCCGAAAAACGTGAAAATTTTTGAAAAATGAACGTTCTCGAAAAAGGCTCAAAAGTAAGACCCCGAAAAATGGACTGAAAAAATACCGACAATGCGAATCCATTAATCTTGACGGGGGCGATGTGTTCGTCGAGCGCGAGACCGGGACCAAAGTCCGAACACGATTAGGGGGAGAGAGAGAAAAAAACGAGGGATGAAGAGAAAGAAAGACAGACGAGTAAGAGCGTGTGGAACGGAAGTTGCATAGCAACTTCGAAACATCCCTTCGCACTTACGTGGACCACCGAAAATTCCCACCGAAATAAATACTTTTCCAAAAAATTCGTGTCTCAGAGTAAATTTTTCCAAGATATA
This sequence comes from Cremastinae sp. A BG-2022a, assembly GCA_030522545.1. NCBI lineage: Eukaryota > Metazoa > Arthropoda > Insecta > Hymenoptera > Ichneumonidae > Cremastinae sp. A BG-2022a. The sequence goes on along the minus strand of JAPYYW010000033.1, from coordinate 49,597 downwards.
TCGAGAACTGTGAAAATGAAAACATGGAACAATAAAATTCCCTTTATCGTGTACGACTTAATGAAAATTTCGCAGTGACAATTTTAAAAAGCTTTTTTTTCAAGCAACATGTATAGAATATAATGAGCTATGATACATCGAAATGGAACGAGGTTGAAAAAAAGAATTTCAACCTGGGGGAAAAAGTGCATCGTAATCATCTCCGTGCACTTGCTCACGAGCCAAAATTGATAGATTAATAAATTTTTATTTTCATTGTAACGGAAAGACAGACCAAAATGGAGGGAGGCATAAGCTAAAAAGATTTTTTCTCCGTCACTTTTCGAGAGTTGCAGAAACAGACTCGTAAAGTGAACGAAAATCTCTGCTCGATCTTCGAGATGGAAAAAAGACAATTAGTCTTGAGGAGAAACGTTAACTGGGTCAAACGACAGGGGGCTTCGACCCTTTTGCGGACAATGCTACCAGAACGTTTTTCGTGTATGCAAACGCGTGTCTAGAACCCTTCGAAGAAGGTCACGAGTCCCAATCCCATAATTGTCAAGAAAACTCCCAAAGAGATTGACCTCAACGTCAAAGCACTTGCCATCCCATTTGCATTTTTTTTAAATTCTATAAATATACGGTGGAAATATATAAACATTTTTAAAATTTATAATAGAACAAAAATATTTACTGCAATTTTTTTTTTTTTTCATATGGGAAAAAAAATGTTGTTGACACATTTGCTCGTCGACCAGGAAACCAATGAAGCGAGCTATCACCGTCTCTTTTTCTCGCCTCGCCCAAGTGCTAAAGACGTTCGCAGGGCAAAACGAGCTGATTAACAGTCGTTAGTGCGAGTCCGGAAAGTGACGAGACACTTTGTTGTAGTCACGGTGTACTTTCGTGAGCGATCTTTCACCAATTAGGCGCGTTCTCATCTACACTCGGCGGTGAGTGAAATTTTTTTTATCTTCTCCTCTCTGCTCTCATTTTGCGACGAATGCTTGCTCGAGCGCAAAATCGTGGTTTCATGGATCTCAAAAATAGAGAAAGAATGAATGAATAAATGAATAAGTTTATTATATACCATGGCTAATTACCTTAGGCAAAATTTACAAAAATATACGATAAATACAAAAACAAAGAGTCAGTTTGTTGAAATTTCACTCAAACTTAAAATGAAAAAATGATTGTAAAAAAATCTTGATCCAAGCTAAAAAAATAACATCTTCATCGACAATAAAAATTACCCCCCGAGGTCGCAATGTGTCGTGAAAAATACGTAGGAGAAAATAGGGGGAAGAGAATGAGAAAAAAGAACCGGGCCGCACACGCGATCTCGTGACTCAGCGAAGAAAATCGAATCTCGAGAGACTCATCTTCCTGGATCGAGTCTGACGCGCTTTTCGCACTTTCCCTGAGTAATAGGTCGGGAGAAACCTCTATCGTCGATACACATACGAAAATGTTTTGCGATTTTTTATTCCTCTTATTTCTTCTCGAAGAAGGAAGTGACACCCGTGAAGCTCGAGACTGACTGATCGCTCCTCGGAAAATAATTTTACACGAAATGCGATAGTTGTTCAATGGCAATCGTATATTTCTCTCGGTGACGCGATGAGTTGTCAAAATATTGATGGTTCTTTATAAAAAAAGATCGATCGGACGGTATCGATCTTCGGAAAATTAAACAGCAGAAAAACGTTGTGACAGATATGACAAACTCTTGCCATTTATCAGACTTGTATACTTTTCATTTCTTTCAACAAGCCCCTAAATAACACCCAAATTTCATCCTAAAAGAAATATAGCTGTCAGTTTTTGAAAATTCATAATAATACAACATTAAACATTACAGTTTTGTCCCATCACATTTTTTTGAACTTATAATTAAATTCGAGAATGCTTGTATTTCCGTGCTACAGATCGGGCGAAAGTTTGAAAAAGTTTTGAGGAAACATTCTGGCGTCGAGCGAAAGAGTTCAAAAGCGCAGAGACAGGGAATATCTTTCGTTATCGAAGATCAACAAGTTACGAGAAGTCGGTGCGATATTATCCGGAGTATATATAATGATATAAAGACAAAAGAGATAAATCGCTGTCCAGAGAGGAAAGGCAAAAGTGTGTCGGTCTCGTGTCCGAAGAGATCGTCGTCCCTTTTTCGAGAGCGACTCCTGCGCTTCCCGTTCTTTTCTCATCTCTCCTCTCGAGCAAGGACGTTATTAAAACTTTACTAATGGGCTGTAATGAGCACCGCTCCTTCTTCGAGGATTGATATTAAATTTTGTGAAGCGCCGCGTCTCGTGACCCCGGGCGTCGTTCATTTATCATTATCACGAGATGCGGAGATATATACGAGCGTAGAAAAAGCTGTCCTACATTGTTCTCTGGCCCAAGTACGCGCCGCTCGTCAAAGAGGGAATAACGCGACCAGAGCGAGCGAGAGAAGCGTGAAAAGTGTTTATTACGACGCATTACAAGATCATCTCAAAAATCTTGACCATTATCGAATATCCGACAACTCGCTTTTGATGAATTTCCCGACTACACTTCCGAGGCAAATAACGCAACAGCAGTAATTATTTTTTATCGCGCGACACGCCTCGACGGTGCCCACGAGGCGCGATAATGAGACAAAAATTTACAGGAATCTTAATAGAAAAAAATCCATTGAAGAACAGAGACCACCCTGAAGCGCGCATTTAATAATAATAATAAAGGAATAGAAAAAGAGAATCGATTATCGAGCGCACTCGTGAATATTCTCCAGATTAAAAAGAAAAAAAATTTTATAAACTCGGCGTGTGACGAGAAAAATAAACTGGCTGTATATCTGATGTGAAAAGAGGCAAAAAAAGGAGCAGGGAAAATAGCGCAGAAGCGAGGAGAAAGAGAGAAAGTCTCTCTATCTTTCGCTCAAGTTGGCACCGAGGGATGTGGGAGTGGAAGGTGAGGGCTGTCGAGCGGGAGGAGAGAGAGAGAGAGCGAAAAGGGGGCCCGGGGTGTCATGCCAGGAGACACGAAGAAGTGATTGATCGTGTTTCGCCGGAAGAAGCAAGGAGAAGCGAAAAGCTCCGCGCGAGCGAGCCAGGAGCACAGGGAAGGGAGAAACGCCGCTGAACTGCGTACAACGGGGGTAGATGGTGAGCAGATAGAAAAGAGAGACGGGAAAAAAAGCGCGCGTATAGAAATACGGGTTTGCACGAGATCGGGGAAAAAAACTCTCTCGTATCTGAAGAAATAACGAATAAAAGCAGCCGGCTGCGAGCGCCATCTGAGAAAAAGAGAGTGTGTGTAGTATGAAAACGAAATGTGTATGGAATATGAGAAACATATCTTTGCGGGGGCGGCATTGGACGCTTGACACTCGCGGCCTGATAATGGTGTCTATGCGAGGGAAACAGCGACGATAAAAAAAAGGGCGAGAGAAGCAGGGCAAAAAAAGTAATATATAAGATTGAAGCAAAAGCACCGCGCGAGCTTCGTTGAGCTTTTTGTAACAATTGCCACATCGTCTGTGCACTCGTTTTCCTCGAGGACACTCTTACAAGAAATATAAAAAACAACGGCGGGAGGATCACCTTGAAAATAAATTTCGATGGAAATACATTTTCATCTAAATTTTTTGTACTTGTGATAAGCGAAGAATTCTGCATGTGCTATATGATTTTTCATCATTTAAAGAACATGTCTCGCCTTTTAACAGACGAGACGCACTTTTTCGTGGGTTTTTTTTTATCAGAAACTCTTCATTATTGCTCGAGAAAAATTGAAGCAAAAAAGGGTTGCGCCGCAAGTCTCGGCAATAGGGTATAAACCGCGAGGGCGTCACCGGTCCAATATTTTGGCAAAAAACCACGATTTTTTTCTTCTCGAAATCTCTTGGCTCGTGCGAGCTCCCACGTCGTCGTCATCGCGGTCCAGAGGAAACAAAAAGCAGGTGACGTGGCTCTCAGCGATACCGGAACGTCGGATTGGCAATTGCTCTCTTTCTCTCCTCGTTCTCTTACCCTTTTTGCGTCTCCGGCTCGAGGATTCGGGAAAAAGGAAAGATTTTTTCCTCCTTATTTTCTCTCTCTCTCTCCACTTTAACCGAGCAATTTCTGCTTCTGACACACGGAAGTGCCCGGAATTCGCAAGAAACCCGTGGGCGGATGAAAATTACGTAAGAGATTCATGAATCGTCCAGAATATCCTGGTATATAAATTTTTTTTCGTTATATAGGTATACAACCCCAATTTTATAACCTGTATCGTTTATCGATTTCTCAAACTACATAGAAAAACATATAGATTCATTTTTTTATCATAAAGGGAGGCTGTATTCATTGAAACGAAGAAAGAACTCGATTATTGTATTCTAAATATAAAAATGTGAATTTCCTGTGAGATTCGATGAGTTCTTTTGGAAAAATTCTCCCTTATTTTTTTTTTATTATTCTCCTGGCAAAGTATTTCGTGGGTGAATTCGAGCACTCTTTTTTTCGTCTCGATCATGGGGATCATCAGTGTGACGTTTCTCCCATCAGCATTGCAAGAATGTCACGGACATTCGTCCACGAGGATCGATATAACCCACGTGTATGATAAATTCTATTCTTTTTCCCTCCAACTCTCTCTCTCTTTATTTCTCTCCGTGAGTGAGAATAATTTATATGTATTATTCACGGTTGCCTTCTCACTGGAGACCAACACACTCGCACGGCAACTGTCACTTCTATTGTCCGTTGCATTTTAAGGGATCTCCGTAACAATTTCTCTCTCTCTCTTTTCACTCGCTACGCCGCAGGACGAATTTCTCAACCCCCGGGACACTTTTTCTCCCCGATCCTCTAACGACCTTCCTTCTCATGAACTGATCTCTTGATTTGCGAAATTTATCCACTCGTCACCTCTGTCGAGAGCTCATCATTATTTTTCTTCCATCTCCATCACTGAATTTTTTTGCACGAAAATAAAAATGATGAATAAGAGATACGCGGTAAAAAATGTTTTCGCGACATTTTATTTTCTTGTAGAATGAATTTTAGCGATTCGGAATGAGCCGCAACTGAGAGCGGGTTTATATAGAGTGTTAAGGATCTCGTCTGAAACACTCCAGAGGTAGCGCGTCGCGTCGGCAGCATATATGAAACGACGGAATGAGTCGACTCCTTGCACAGTGACTCTGCATGTTTCGCCTTCGACAAACGAAGTATGAATTACCCACACCGACAGAGAGATAACCGATCCTCTCTTTTCGTCGACTGCGCCGCTAAACTACACTGAAATAAACTCAAAATTAAACAAGTATAAGAAAACAAAAAGTATAATACACCTTGTCACTTTTCGACGGGAGGTCACATCGAGTCAACGACGGAGACGTTTTTGCTGAAAATCTTTTATTCATCGGGGAGAAAAAAAAATTCATTCGCCGCCGTCTCAATGCGAATCTTTTAACAACGCCGCAGGAATATTCAAGTCAGATGTGAAGGAGGAAAAATGGGTGGTTGTGCGGTGAATCTTGTAGGCGTGTGTTATTGAGAGCGTGGTGAAGCGGGGGCTCGGGGGGGTTGCGTAGGAGTAGCGAGCACCCTCGGCAGAGGGTTGCACACGTAAGAGCGCGCACAGACATATGGCGTTGGCTGATGGAAATGTATGTATGGATGTACACACAGAGAAGGAGCCGGGAGCACACGGCTTTCGGAGATCTGACAGGGGTTGGCCTCGTGCTTCTTCGTCCCGGAGTGGGGATTACCGGAGGGTGGGGCGAGAGGTTCCTCCAGCGAGCCAGGGACTCGCACGCGAGACATTGCCGCCGTCGCAGCCACCGCCGTCCAAACGCTGAGCCTGGAGGGAGCCCTCTCTCTCGCCCGACAGTCCTGCCCGACTCGCCAGACGAGTTTCTGCCGAGACAGAAGGCTCCTCGTACACCCGCGACTCTCCTTCGTCACGGGCTAAAAGTAACGCCTACTCTCCTTTACCAATTTAATTCGAAAAATCCGAACTAAACGCGAAAGTGCACAGTGAGGTTGTGAAAAAAAGAAATACGTCCGATAAAATAAAAAAACTCATTTTTCCGTTTCGGGACAGTGAACAAGATTGGAATTCTACTGCAGGAGAATGATAAACGTGAACTTTTTGTCCAATGACTATTGTGAGTGATCCGAAAACTTTTTTTTGTGGTGGACTCTTCGGTGCATTGAAATTTTTGTTTGATTCGGAAGAACTCGAAACGAATGTTTATCGAATGATTCTGTATCGATTCTGAGGTTAAGTGCGGAGAGAGAAAAAGAGCCGGGAAGAGCGAGAGAGATCGTAGGAAGTTGTTGCACCTGCCGCACTGGTATCGCGGGGCGCCACTCACGTGTTGCATGTGTGCTTGTTATCCATCATGGTCGCGGGCACGGGTCCGTTCTGATTGGTTCGCCAGCTGGATCACGTGGTATGGTAATTGGTCGCCAGTGGGCGGGGACCCGGGCTGCCTGGTGCCGCTCGCTATAGCAGGCTCGTCTCTCTTGTGCCGCCGCAACCCGTACGGGTCCCGGACTGACGGGCTCGCCAGCCGCCCGTGAACGGAGAGACGCGGCTTTTTTAACACTCCCGCCCGGAAGACGAGTGATTTTTCACTCCCCGAACCCTCCGTTTACCAACAAGAATTAAACAATAAAGAACTTTAAGAGGTAATCGAGTCAATCGGCGAGGAGACAAGAGTGTGAATCTCGAGGATGAATAAGTGTTGTGCATCGATGTGAAAAAGTGTTGATATTATCAAAATTCGGGGGGCTTAATCGAACAATTGTTTCAGTGAAAACTGACAATTGCGTGGCAACGAGTCCAGCAAAATTTCGATCTCAGGGATGAGTTCCTTTCTGATGAATCCGTCCGCGGGCGGCGGTTATCATCAGCAGCACCAGCAGCCGGGCCCTCATCACCATTTAGCCGCAGCCTCAGTCGTGGTTGACCCGAAATTTCCTCCCAGCGAGGAATATTCCCAGAGCAATTACATACCATCAACCGGAGCGGACTTCTTTGGTGGGGGACACCATCTGAATCACCCGCAGTCTCATCAGTTGCAGTATGGTTACCATCAGCACCATCACCAGGCCGCGTCGACTCCCTACGGAGCGGCGTCCGCGGTTCCTTTGAACGGCGGCTACGCGAGCTACGGGGGTTATTACGGACCTCACCATCCTCACCAGGTCCATGCGGTTCATCATGCGAGCCTCCATCCGCATCACCACGCGGTTGGAGCCCTGGCGATGCCGCCGGAAGCCCAACAACCTCCCCTAACGTGTCCTCCATCGATGCAAAATCAACAACCTCCGCCCCAACAACCACCGACCGTTTCCTCGTCCACCGTCCTCGGCTCCACGGCCATCTCGCCATCGATCCTGACTAGTCACGTTCAGCAACCTGATCCTATTCAGCAACAACAGATCCAGCAACATCCGTCTTCCCAGACGCAACAGCAACCCCAACAGCAGCAGCAGCAACAACAGCACGACGTGAACGTTTGCAGTCCGACGGGCTCGGGCTCCCTGCACAGGGACAACTCTCCGGATGTCCAGCAACCGTCTTCGAATCAACAACATTCTCACATGCAGAATTCTCAGCAACATCATCACATGGACGAAGCTTCGGATCAGGAGGATCTTGACGACGATCAGATGATGGACGGCTCGCCGGGGATGATGGATGACGACGAGGACGACGAGGAGAACGGGGATCGCGTTGTCTATCCCTGGATGAAGAAGATCCATGTTGCTGGTGTTGGTAAGTCGATCCAGATCTTTGTCTCTTGATCCATTGGGGTCGTCTATTGCTGTTTAAAATCCACGGGGCTCCTCGGCCACCCAGAACGCTCTCTGAAATATATTTGACCAATCCGCGAAATGCTTCAAATATTTACAATTTGTTTGGAAAACACCTTACGCCTGCTCTTCATCATTGTGCCAGGAGGGCACTTTGACATCCTTTCAGGGACACACCCCTCGTTAAGTGTCGTCTCTCCACTCGAGCTGATGCACTTGGCTTGAATTCACCGATTTATCTCTGCTCGCTCATCTGTCCCGTGCATTGAATGAAAGAGCCAGCCGTGGCTTGCCGACGGAAGACTTATGAGGCGCAATTTATCCTCGCTGCATCCTCACCTGTGAGCGCCCGCACCTGTGTTTGTAAACGAGCACAGATTTTTTTCAACAGCCGATCGGTCACGCGCGATTTGTCTCATTATTCTTTAACGACTGTTTAACGTATATTTCATTTCCGCATTGATTTTTTTACCTCAAAAAGTTTCCTATCAACGTTCTTTCTCCTCGGACAATAAAAGGCGTCTTTATCGAGGAAAAAAATTGACGAGCGCAATATTTTTGGCTCTCCTTTGCCTCGTTCTTTCTCACAATGCCGCCCGATTGAACAAATAACTCCCGCAGTTTTCCATGGAATATATTTTTACGGAAAAAAAAGATGGAGGAGGAAGAGCCCGGGATTTCTGCAACGTAACATTCCCCGAAATTGCCCGGCTCTTGTTATCCGTGCTGAACTCCCGTAGCGCGTTCTACGGCATTTTCATTCTTCGACAATGACGGAAATTCGACTGACTCACTCCAGCTTGCAACTATCACTCGTCGCGATCTGTAAAAGAATAACAAAAAGAAGAAAAAGAAAGAGGAGTAGAGAGAAAAATATGGGGAGTGGGTTTTCCTCTGTGTTTTTCGAAAAAGTGTGCTATCACGTTTTATTCGACCCAGTTCACTCCGCATCGATGAACAAAAGCATCCACGTTTCTTTTCTTCACCGCATTGTCGCAAGTATTTTTTCGAAGCTCATCCCGAAAAATTGGTTGGGAAAATGTACCGTAAACTCAGTAATTGCAATTTTTACTAGGACAAAGAATCCCAGTAGAAAGTACATTTTTGACGTTCAATTCGTAAAGACACTCTGTCGTTTATCAAAAAAATAGCTAATTTTTTGGTTTAACTTGACTATCGATATAGGCAACTTGAACATATTTTAATAATAATTTAAACATTTTTAATTGCTGAATATTCTATTATTCCAAAATTTTACAAAGCTTTGCCACCATCTAGAAGTCAGGAAATTTCATGTTGACGATCACAATTTTTAACACAAGCTACCAAAAGTTACGATTTTCACCAAAATATGTATCTCGATTTCTAGATGATGAAGCCTTTTAAAATTTTACACACTCTCGACCATGTTAAAGAACATTGCTGCAAATTTTTAAGAAATTCTATAGAAAACCATTTTCACGATAGAGCCACGATGAAACTACCTTAAATAGTAAATTTAATGAAATCTTTTATTTGTAACTTCTGAGGTTGAGAAGGAATTTGGGGATTCGGGTGCGAATTTTCGGGTTGGGCTTTGATTACATTTTGCGGTTGGTCCAGCTCGCGAGAGGCTTGGTATGCGTCCGTCGGACGCTGGCGAAATCTCTCCCTCCCCGTTGAATGCCTCGGAAGAGGCTCGACTGGTTGGCCGAAACCGGACGTTGCGATAGCGCGGTCTAGGGGGGACGATATGTGCTGGTCAGCACGAAGTGGACTGGAATGCGTCTGCACAGATTCTAAAGTCGTTCTTCCCACTTCCTGCGACCCGAAAAAAAAATTGAGTTCGGACCACCGAGGAACGCTTTCGCGTATTTCAGAGCAAAATAGAAGAGAAAGAGCATCGATTATTGTCCTCAGCTCCGTTGAAATGATCAATTGTTTAACCGCTCGTCCGGAAAGAAGAAAAAAGACGAGCCCGGGACTGTGAAAAATTCTATTTTTCATTTCTCACTGCGAGTCTCGTTAATTCGTATTTCACGAATTGATTTAACGTCACGCTGTGAAGCTCATTCTCCGAGACTTCTTCGGCGACGCGCGTGTGTCCTATGAATGCTTGTCAAAAAGGAAAAAAAAAGAAAAAAGCAAGAGAGAGAGAGAGAAGAAAAAGAAATCTTACAACCCCAAGGCCATAGTGATCCACGCGTTCGCCAAGGAGACCAAGAAAACTCCGTCGTTCCTCGTGTGTTGCTCACGGCATCGACTATTATCCCCACGTCCGTCAAACATTCTTTTTTCTCCATGCTCGTCGTCTCATCTGACACATATACGCTCACAAGCGAACCGTTGAGAGAATAGGGGACTCGAGCAGGCGACACACGAGGAGTCTTGAGACCAAACGGCCTTGGGCTCTGCAGAATTAGAATTTCGCTTCGATCGATTCTATCGAAAATTGAATCAATGCTCATTCTTTTAAAATTCAGCACGCAAGCCTGACTCTTGGTACCAATTTGTCGCTAATTTCTGCCTCAATCTTCCGCGGCGTGTCGCAACGTGGAAAAATTTTGTTCTCTCACTCGTGACTCGCCGTTCTGTCATTTCACAACCTTTCCTCCGTTCATCAGTGATTAATCTTGAAATATTGTAATTCCACAGCGATACATATTTATAGATTCTAAAATGTAGATTAATAGTTACACGTGTACTCATTAGTCAAATGAAGGCTGGATTAACAAAAAGAGGCAAAAAAAATATATTTCTACAAGTGTCGTGCACTCGATTCCGATCTTTCGTGCAAATCTATTGACAGCTTTGATTTTATTCACTGAATTATTCATAATATCTACTATGAAAAAATTGGACTGCTTTTCAGCTGCAGTTGATAAACGCGTCACGAAATTCAGGCATGTTTGAAATTGTTTCGAGAACGGTCATATACGAGATCGCAGAGCCTCAATTATCGCGTAGCTTGAATGGTTTCAATTGAGAAGGTTACGTGACTCACATCTTCTGACACAGATACCCATTTGTACCCTCAAGTTATACTCGAAATATTATAAACCATACAAAGAATTTTTCTTCCGCTAAAGTAATAAATAATATTAAAACAAAAATAAAAATCTCATAAAATTAATTGAAAAAAATTCAATTTTTCCATTGATTGGATTCATTTTGGAGTTAAACTGCTGTCATTCGTATTAAAAGTATGGCATTGCTAAGAAAGTCGATGAAAATTAAAAAATGCTATTATCGTTTTTTTTTCAGCAAATGGCTCTTATCAGCCAGGCATGGAGCCGAAGCGTCAGAGAACAGCGTACACGAGGCACCAGATACTCGAGCTGGAGAAAGAATTTCACTTCAATCGTTACCTGACGAGGCGACGGAGAATCGAGATCGCGCACTCGCTGGTCCTCTCGGAGCGTCAGATAAAGATATGGTTCCAGAATCGTCGGATGAAGTGGAAGAAGGACAATAAGTTGCCGAACACGAAAAACGTGCGAAGGAAAAACGCGAACGGCCAGGCGCAGCCGTCGAAGCCTGCGAAGGGATCGCGGAGCAACAAGGCGACGAGTCGGGCAAATCCGGGGAATAATAACAGCCACAGGAAAAACAACAACAATTCGCCGTCGAGCGGAATGGAGAGCAGTCTGGACGGCAGCGTCGGCCTCGATTTGCCGGAAGTTCACGGGAGCGGGCATCCTCAACATCCGGGGCATCCGAGCTTTCAAGGGCATCCTCATCCTCTGGCCCATCTCCAGGCTCAGCTGAGTCACTGTCACGTTGCCGGAATGATGGATTCGACAGGACAGCCGATGCACATGAGTTCCGGCAGCATAAGCCCCCTCGCGCCCGCCACCAGTCCGCCCGGCCTAAATTGCTCCGCGGTCGTTATTTCGCCGTCCGCCATCAAGTCCGATTACGACCTGACCGCTCTGTAACACCGGAGCATCGACGAGAGAGACTCATCCTCGCCGGATTACCAGTGGCTCTAGACCAGTTATCGTCTCCCCGAAACGTGCGCGACGATGAGAAAAAATTCTAACGTTTGCGACGAAAGTGGTGTGCAAATCCCAGTGAAACATAAGAATAATTTTGACTATCGTGTAAAAAATGGAGACCGAGATTGAATGATTATATTTGAGCTGGAAGAACTTTTGAAATTTCGGTGAGTACGGTTCCTCAGGTTTTCATTTCTGCTTGATCGAGTCGCGCGGGTTCACTATGGATATTTTTCTTGCGACAATCGTGCGGGAGAGCTCGCTGATGGGTGTTCTATTTAAACGTGCCATTTTGAAGCATAGAAAACGTTCAAAGACCACGAGGCCAGTCGACAGAAAATCTTGCAAAGTATCCAAGCGTCTGCGAGTTAATTGTCCAATTCTATTGTGCATTTATCGCAATTAATCTTGTAAATACAGAAAAGAAAAAGGAATTTCCTTCAGCCTCTTACCTTACCTTCGTAGATCGTAAAATCTTGTAAATAATTTCTGTAAAGAAGAGTATTATCGTGACGCGTTATTCGAGTATAAAGTGTTTTACGTTTCATCGCATCATTGTATAACGGAGAGTGTGTGATTTCGACAAGGCAAAAAAATGAATTTTGTCCTTAATACATGGAACTTTGTTTTTTTCGAGTGAGAATAAAAGTGGAGGCATTTTCATCGGTGTACGTTTATTCCCGCAACGCAATCTTTGAAAATAACCCAACAGAGAGCACAGGTTGCACCCAGATCTGTAAATATAGCCGCAATTACGGAGTCTTGAAAACAAATGCATATACGTGTATAGACATCTATTTTTATCGCGTTAAAAGAAATGACCAATAGTTTAAAACGGAGTCAAAAAACAAAAACAAATTGGTGCATGATCGATCGGGATTACAGATGAAAAAATAAATAAATAAAAATCGAAATAAGAATCATGAAATGCAGAGATTCGCTGTGACGATTATACCAAAACCATGATAGATACGGTACGAAAAAAAACATAGGTAATAAGCGAAACCTTACGATACATTATTAAAAAAAGGTTATATATGAAGGAAAATTCCCTTGCGGCGATTAATCTTAATTAGCGTCAAATTTTAGCCTGTATTATAAAAAAAAGAACAAAAATACCAGGCGTGTCGAACGAGACTCAAATTTCGACTCGGCAGAAAACTTGGGACGTCGCGCGAAAGCGAGCAGTGAATCCTTTTTGCGACACTTGGCTTATTCATTTGTAAATAATCTTGTAAAATATGATAAGAATTGTGGACACGCGACAGTGCTTATGTTTATATTGAATATTATCGAAAGAGATGAAATACAATCGTAATACGTAATATGAATAAAATAAACGTTTCATAATTTATCTAAAAAAACTCCCTTATTTTTGTTATATTTTTTATATTAGACATTTTATATAAATAGTATTTTTTAAAGCATATATATATATATATATATCAGACAGAAAGTGGAGATGGGAAAAATGATGGGTACACTTGTATTTCTTTTTTTCGGGTCGAAAAATATGGGAGAATAAGAAGAAGCAGGAACGCGCGGGTGGGCGAATCGACAAAGCCGACTCCTCAACAGCCCGTTCGCGGTGTGGGTTTCATCCACGAGCGACGATTCATAGAGGATGCGGGCTTTGCTCTCCGGCCACGAAAGCAATCTTCCTCCGCTCCTTTTTATTCTCTCTCTGCTTCTTCTTCTCCTTTCCGGGGATATCTCGGACTCGAATGGCTCGGCCAATCATACAGACTTCAAATCCATGACGTTCAATCACTTTCATCAAGATTCGAGCTATCGATATTCCCCGTGGAACTGCCAGCCGAGAACCAGCTGCGGAGTCGAAACGCGCAGCTGCAATGCAGGAATACTGTCGATATCTAATTTTTTCTTGTCGTTGTTTTTTATGAACTTTGCCCAATGACTATAATATAATATTTTTAAAAAAATTTAAAGGTAAGCATTGTCACAGGTTGTATATATTTAAAAATGATTTATCTGTCGAAGGTAAAAATCTAATTTCTTTTACAATATATAATTGAAAAATTGGATGTAAAGCACTTTTCACATTATGTATTATTTTAGGATTTTTTGTCTAGGATGAAAATTAAATAAATTTCTTAAAATGCGTAAAATGAGATATAAATCAGTGAATTTGGACAGGAGATTCGTCTTAAAACTCGACAAGACAAATTGTGAAGCTCTCAAGACCGTTCGAGTGTTTGTCCCGGAAAGGCTTGTTCTGTAGCAGATAGTAACCGGAAGGAAGTTGGTTGTAGACCGGGCTTCACGAGACAATCTCTCACCTAATTAATGAAGGTCTGAGGAAAATCAGGTAGACGTTTACCGTGATGCATCCTGCTTCGCGCGTAACATCCACTGGAAGCTTTCAATCTTCCCCCGGTAAACTTATTCTACTTTTTTTCGGCGTTCGCGAATATATGAACAACAATAATAACGGCGCAAAAATTCCGGGCGTGGTGATCTCATTCTTTGACGTTCACCTCGGAGTGAGCGATCGAGCGGAGCGCCGGATTCCGTGTTCCTCGTTTTATCAATCTTTTTTCAGTGACTCGTGTGCGATGATTATTCGATCTACACGACGACGTGCGTTGACCGGGACGTTAAATGGGTGGTCAGCCGTGTCTCGCCGCGTCCTCTCTGCTCGCTGAGAAACTAGCGAGTTTTCGTTCGCGACACTATCGGGCCCGATGACTCCGGACGAGGAATATGTTTGTAGAATTTTTCGTAGGCATCCGCGTGTATGTTTGTCCGCGTATACTATATACCTCTCACTCAACCCGTTCGCTCTCCGCCATGGCTGCTCGGCCTTGCGGCCACACACCTAGAGCCCGCGATACGATCGACTCCCGCTGCACTCACATTTTTTTCTCCTCTTCTTTATACTCGGCAACCTTATTTTTTATCCGTCATTTCGATAGCGCGCTACATATGGTAATTTAGCTCGATACGCGAACATTTCCTTGGACACGTCGCTTGGTCGATATTTTTTCGAACTTCCCGAATTATGACGATTCAGGAACAAAAAATCTTTCTCCCGTCTTCTCTGTTTCATAAAATTGCTGAAAATAAATTTGAAGAGATTAACACAGCATTTTTGACGATCAAATTTTGTGCTAAACGAAACATAAAACGAAACCGTAAACGAAAATAAACAAACATCGAAACCGAGGGAAAAAGAATATGAATAAGGATATGTTTTACTTATTCTAGCACGCACACCAGGTTACACGCACAGTAGTTTTTCAAATTCATGTTTTTCACGCTTTTGCGCCAACAGGAAATGAATGAGAATGGAATCAGCAAGAGCGAGGAAAAAAGTTGGAAGCTTGCGATCTGCGAACGGTTCCCATTAGATTTAATTGAAGAGGATTAACGAGTCACGGCTCCATTTATCAGAGCTCGTAATTACAAAGTATCGCATGGTATTTTGTTTGGCGGCGAGTGACTCACGCACGAGATAGAGTATGCCTGAGAGAAAGAAAGCAAGAGAGTGCCGTGAAAAAAGCTTGGAAGCAGACTTTTCGCATTATTTCGGAGAGTTTGGAGGAACGGCAACGGCGCGTGTCCCGAGATCTCTCTCGCTTTTTGCCCGGGACTCACTTGCACGCGCGGGCGAAGGGTTTTCTGACGCTTTGGTTCGTCACTCGCGGTCGTTGCGGACGCCGGAAGGGAGACCGAGTCACGAAATATACGCAGGCAGCAGGCTTGACTGACATCCCCCAAAAACGAGGAGATGAGACGACCTCGGGTCCCGAGTACACCTCAGGCCTGGCCGGTAACCGGAGATAAAGGGGCTCGTGCTGTCATCGGACGTGAGAGAATTAAACGACGAAAGGACGAAAATGAGAAGGAGCAAGCTTATTGTACAAAAAAAAAATTTCGACGCCCGTACACACATTTAAAATTCATATTTCCTGAAAGTATAATTCTCGTTAAATTTTTAATTAACGCCTCGTAAACCCGATCAGAATTATGATCTCTCTCCCTTTCCGTAATTCCTTAGGAATCTTCAACCGCCTCCGCGTGTATCTCCGGGACACTTCCGGTTTGTGCCCGGTAGCTTAAAAATAATTTGACGGAAAAGAGCAGAAAAAAACGTGACGAGCGTGGGCGGTCTTTCGACGACTCGCATTGAATTCATTAATGGGTCCGTGCGACGAGATGATGAGAATTTTATAAGACGAAGCGAAGCGAAGGGGAGATGAATTTCGAGAGAGAATATATATATTTTTATCGTTCGATGTTTCTTTCTCTGTTATCGTCGCGAGGAATGCTCCTCGCTCTTCGTCCTGGTTCTTGGGTGACAGTTACCTCCGGGTCTCAGTAGCAACCAGGAGCCTTGTTAGTCGGGCTATCGATAATATACCTGTCGCCTCGTTCCCCTTATTGCTTTCTCTCTCTCTCTCTCTCTCCTGTCTCTTTCTCGTCGTCGTTTGCTCTCCGATCCAGACGCGTGCATCCTTCACCGGAACGATAGCGACGATCCTTTATTTCCTTTTTCACGCTAGAGCGAGCCGAAAAAATCCCGGACGGTCTTCTCTCTTATCTCGCACGACCTCGAGACTCTCTGGAAACTCTTCTCGCTCGACGACTCGAAATGAGAAATCTCTGTAACGAATTGATAACCGTCCCGACAGCGTTTCTGTCTCGAGCGATCCGAGACGGAAGAATTTGACACTTTGCCACTTTGGCAGCAGCAGGTATTTCGATCGTAATATGTATTCCCACTCGAGGAATCTTCCCGTTGTTGCCGTTTTGACGGGCGAAGCGTCTCGATAATTCGTTTTAAAGTCAATTCGAGTATCGTGTCCGATTTTGCTGCTTTTGAGAATATAAAGAGTGAAGGACGCCGCTCGATGCTCGCGCGATGAGGCTGCCAAGTGAGGAGAAACTCGCGACGAGTTCCGTGCTCGCCGGTGTGTACGCGAGCCAAAAGCTCTCTCGCGCAAAGCATCCACGGAGCGCGCTCGGTTTCTCGCACTCGCTGGTCGTTCATTAATCTTGATCGGATCAGTCGAGATAGCGGCGAGCTGTTTCGGAAACCCTCTTTTCTCGCTCTAACCACCCTGCGCTCTTTATACTTATTCTCTCTCTCTCTCTCTCTGTTTTTCTCTTCGCGTCTCTCGCTTCGCGTTTCTCGGCCCTTCTCATCAACTCTCCTCGCTCTCCTTCCTTCTCACCGAGACGCCAGAAAACGGCTACCATCAGCAAAACTCCTTCCTCATCACGCGGTAGAAACTCGCGGTCTTCTCTTTTCGGTACCCCTTATTTCCCGATCTTTTCGCTCCCTCTCTCCCGTAATCCATTCTCCCGCCGCCTCGTCCCGTCAAGCTACCAACTCTTTCGCCCGTTTTCTCGAGCTCCACTCGTCTTTTTGCTCGGCTACCTCGGGAGCTTGAAAGTCTCGCGCGCCTCTCGCAGTCGCACTCCCCTCTCGCTCACCCCCTCCCCGTTGACAGCTCGAGAGCCTCATCACGCTTTTTTTATCATCTCTCGAAAAATAGGAGAAAATTGGAGAAATAAAAGTAGGAGAAATTTCACGTGTCAACCTCACGAGAAAAATTTCGCCAGTTCGTGATGAAAATGGATAAGAAAATTATCTTCTATCGTTATTCTCGTCTTTTTTTAGATAAAAGTGATCGTTCGTGGCCCTTATGATTCGTTAGAATTCTTTTTTTGTACAGAATACGTGATGGATTCCGTTTTCAATTTAGCGAATCCCCGCCGAGCCCGGATATGCGAGGACGATCCTGGCGATGTTGCGTCGCGAGCACTCCGACCCTCTATCGCCCGGAATAGCAATGAGCAACGCTCGCAGCGAGAATCTTTTCGTCGATGTGGTCGTATCGTCGACCATGCGCCACGAGGCCCTTCGTCAGGGATACTCCCTTCGGCCATCGAGACAATCGATAAAATACTACGTATACCATGCTGCAACACCCTAAAAAGAATAAAAATAAAAACTAATAACGATTAAAAACTTAAAAAATTAATACTTTGTCCAATAACCATATAATTATTTCGTCAAACTTTTTATCATAGTGTAAGAGATTCTTGCTAGTATTCTTAGTCAATTATAGCTATAACTTTATATTCTAATGTCATTGGTTATTCTTAAATATTTTCAATAATTAAAGAAAGTATGTAAAAGATAAATTATACACAAGGCATAAAAAAAATTAATATTTCTATGTTGTAGAAATACAAAAATATGTGAAAAACAAAAATAATTAACGCAGAGCTTCTTCTCAATGTTGATTAAATGTATATCCTCGAATCCAGAGGGGATGATTTTCACATGACTGTCTCTGCTTTCCATCCCCTCGTAATTCTCTCTCTTGGTATCGCTGAGAAATTGGCGACGGCGGGCCATCAACACCCCTCGGCTTAATTAATCCTGTAAGCTCGGCCACTGGTCAATCCTCGAATTTCTCTCATGAGAGCTTTGCCACTTGATTCGGAATAATTACCACGCGCCGCTACGAGAAACGATAAACACTTTCGTCGATAAAAAATGTTACAAAAATAAATACCGTAAATATTATTTTTATATAACACTCTAATTGTTTTTTGTATTTGATTTTGTCAACGATTTTTGTATTAATAAATGAAAAAGAAATATAATAAAAATATACATTAAGAAATGAAGTTGCATTAAGAAATTGCTCAGACTATTAGGTTAAAATATTCATAATAAAATCTTGTTACGGTATTCAACCATTTTTTAAAACGATCTATTATATTCGTTTTCAGCGAACATCGAATTAGAAATTCTTCTCACCAGCATTTTTTTAATTTTGTAATTATTTTTTCTGAGATATAGAGAGAGAGTTTGGCACGAATGTGGTCAGTTCAAAAACGAACTATATAATAACCCTCTTCAGTAAAAAATAATTTCTTTTTTTTTCGTATTTTTAATTCCCGTTCGATTTTTTCGACAGGAGATTCGAATTCCGAACAATTACGAGAAGACCGTCCGAAATTAGCGTTCCATTGGTAAAGCCGTTCCTATTATTACGGGTTAAACAGCGGGGAATTCGTCGAAGAATGAAAGGGAAAATAAAATGGAAGAACGTTTACGAGGCTCGATTTCTCGTAGGTTTCTTGTTCTCGCCGCGTGTACGCTCGTTCTCTCACGAGTCTACGGTTCGAACGACGTCGCACAAAGAACAAGGGGAAAAAATCCCCCTTCGATACAATTAAGAAACCGAAGGGGGCACGGGACGGGGAAACGCCCCGGACGATCTCATCGACGTTCCGCCAGGATCACCAGCATCCACTCGAGCTCGCCTCCTCGCTATTGGAGAAGGGTCTTTCGGCTATCCGCATAGGTCTGCCCCCTTTTACGCCCTGCTGTTCTACTTTGGACTCATACTGCGTGAAATCTCTCATGGCTGCCTTTTTTTATTTTCTCACATTTTCGATTCTTCATCCAATCTCCCTATATATACATAGACTCGAATTTTTTCTAATAAAAATCATTTCTCATTTTTCGAAAATGAATGAAAAATAATACTCTCTTTCTTTATTTTCCTCGGTCTCTATATATGCATTGATATTGTGAAGAAAAGTAGTTTTTTTTAAACGAAAGTGATAAAATTTTCCCCACTTTTCAATTAAAATCATAAAAGAAATACATTTCGTGAAAATAATATATATATTGTTAGAATTAATAAGAAAAATAAATATTTTCCACGTCTCCAAGCGTGAAAAATTTCCGAGCATTAAATTCAATGAAAATGAGTTCTGTGCTTGTTAGACACAAATCGAAGGGGAATTGATTATTTTGACTAGGCCGCGCGTATCGTCGATTTATAATTAACACAGTTACGATCTATTATTCATCTGAGCGTCACGGGCGTACGGGAGCCACGCGGTAGCCGAGAAAAAAAAATGGAAATAAAAAAAGAAATGTCGGCGTTGCTTCGGGCACGGTATCGACATCGAATTAACATTTTTCATCTTGTTATCCGAAATAATGAACGAGCTTTGAACGAGGCTTGTGATAGATGTTTTTCAAACGCGCGAGACTGTATTATATGCGCATAGCCTCTCTCTCACTCTCTCTCTCTCTCTTCGTTAATTGAATTCACACTTAGTCACTGGTCTGCGCGAACGCTCGTGCCCGCGGGAATCCGCCGTGGCGCCCTCGTCGCCGTGGCACACACCAAAAATGGCAAGTCACTCGCAGCACTGATTTTCTCTCTTCACATATTGTATACACACGCGCCCGGGTGTTCCTCACGTGAAAGAGCGACAAGATCGAGCTTCCTCGTCTTCTTTCTCCTCGTCATCGGTTTTCACTCTCGTTCGGTCAACAGATCGCGCTTATTTTATGTTTTTTTTTCTTTTTTATATTTATTTTTATTCTTTTTATCCTGGTGAGAAAATTGGTAATTCCTCGATTTTTTGTTTGAGATGAAAGAGGAAAAGTATTGAAGAATGAAATGGAAAACTTGACGAAATTACGACGGAACGTTGCATTATTCATGTTCAATATCGCAGAGTGTATTTTATTCCGTGGCATGGTAAAAATCTGACGAAGCTTTTGACGGTCCAAAAACGCCGGCTGTGCCCGGGGCTCGCTAATATTGCACCGGGCTGGACGAACGCATGCTCCAATAAAGCTCAGACTGGCTTCACGTCACACGTACCATCAGAAAAAGAGCGAACAAAAATTGAAAAAAAGAAACATATTATGTCCGAATTCCATCAAAGCCTGAACTTGGATTTATTTCTGACGAAGTCATTAAAAAATACGAGTAACAAGAGCGTGTGAAAAATCTATTTAAATTTTCAATTGAAGATAAATCAAGGGATACGCTGCTGTCAATTTGTTCGACCTTCTTGCTTTTTTCTCATTTTTTTTGGTCAATTTTATTCTCAACTTTAGAAATTATAAAACAATTGGAAAGTGGCGATGGAAAAATGATTTTATCGCGACAACGTGCCGTAGAAAATCGTTATCTCTGACCTGTAGCTTTTGAGCAAGTTGGCACTCGATTTACATGAAAGGATCGTTAGCGACACGACGCCGAGATCCTCTCTCCTTCTCTCTTCTCGAGTAACGTTTTCACATTGCTGATGCTTTGGAGCCAAACTGACTGCTTCGCTATAATTAATGTGATTATGGTGTACAAAGTGTTTACATGCACCAACGAATAAAAAATGTCGCGATTAAACACGAATTAATGAATCAAAAAGTAATTTATGGGATAACATTTAAAAATTTGGTACTATACAAACAATATTCTGAGGGTGAAATTTTTACATCGTTATTCTTCATTTTACTGTAAAAATGATTAAAACGAAATTCTTATATATCAGATTAAATTTGAAAAGAAGAATTAAAAAATTTACAAAAAGAATTCTTCATTTTTCAGATATCTCAAAATGGTTGCTACGGGGAGTCTGAATAAATTTAGACATGTCCAAATAATTCTTGCAACGTTTACTCTTGTGCTGGTTGAATTATCCAGAATCCATGCACCGATATATATATAATAAAGTTGATTCGGTCCAGGGAAAATGGGGAGTTTGGAGCCGTCGAAATTTCGATATTGAGAGCCATCAACCATTTTCTTTTTTCTCGTCCGAGCACTCGAAAAGCTTTTCCCATCGAGGACACTCTCTCGTCCGTACGTTTTTTCGTCGATCTCGGAGAGTGTCCGCGTCAGCGGAGTGGCGCACACACCCGGAGACACAATAAACCGGATATTTCATGCTGAGGGCGCCGTGGATCGGCGAGAGAGCGGAGGGGTTGAATGGGAGGGGAGGCCATCGTTGGAAGCAACATTGACGTTGATTTCCGCGGGGAGTGACGCGTCACCGCTTTCTCTCGCGTTCTCCGGACCTCGAAAGAATAATCCCTTTCTTCCCCTTTCTCTCTCTCTCTCTCTCTCGCTTCGAAAATATCGAAAATGCGAGGGTTGCGATCCTGTTGGCACATGAGAGGGGTTCCCGCGTCCGTGTGTGACGTCGTCGCCACGTTTCCTCAGCCAGGATACGACCTGCATCCATTTCGAACGTCAGCTCTCCCCCGAGTATATTCCTTCCTCGGAGTCCAACTACCGATCGCGGACCTGTTATCGGGACGAAAAAGAGTGTCATTCTCTGGATTTCAAATCCAACACAGATGTCCGTATCCTGGATTACGAAATAGAGAAAAAAATCCCCCGTCGACAAAAGCTCCGGAATATATTTTATCGATTGTATCAAGTTTCCCTCCACCCTCTCCTATTTCCTTCTTCGTAACGACACATGGTGAATTTTGTCAATAATATACACACGTCAAGATCAAGAATTTTCATAAAAGAAATTTCGAAAAAAATGAGCGAGATCTTTTTTTTTCATTGACACAAAAATACACGTTCTTCCAGGAAGAAAAATATGAAACCAAAAAGCTCTCGCTCGACGGAGAAGTGTTTTCAGGGTCGTGGATGAGAATCCGGCTGTCAAACATTATAATAAGCCGGTAAAAAAGCTCAGAGAGCGGACGTGTATGCCGCGAGTGAGAGATTTCGGAGTCAGAAAATGTGCTGCCGGTTCGAGATCTTGCCCGGAAACATGGCGGGGAGGTATTTTATTGGGTCCGCCGCGTGCGTGTATCTCGGGCTACCGAGTAAAAGCGTTGTACGGTGAAAAGCCTGGGTGGAAGGCGGAGAGATGTGTACCAAGGGGAAAAAAGGAAAGAAAGGAGAGCGATGAGGAGTAGAGCCGAGCATAGAGGGGAATTGAGCGAAGGGCGAGCAGAAAGAAGAGAGAGTCGAGAGAAAGAAGAAATTGTGCTCTGGAGAAAGGGGAGGGAGAGGGGAAGAGGAGAGAAAGAGAGAAAACTGGTACTATACGGTGCATGGCTCTTCTGCGCGATCATTAATCACGTTCGTGTCACGGCTAGCACACCGAGCAAGCAGCAGCTAGGGGTACCAAGGGCTATACACGTACATTATGTACAAACGCGTATATATTTTATACATAAAACGCCCGAGCAGTATGTAGTACGCTAAGAAGAAAAGAGAGAGAGAGAAAGCTTTCGAAGCACATCTATCCCGCAGGAGATGCTTTCGCGTCCGCAGAATATATCCTGCGATTCTCTCTCTCTCTCTCTCTCTTTCTCGTTCCTTATTCCAGATCTCCGCCATCATCCACATCAGGATACGTCGACGAATTTGAGATGGCGGTTACATTTGCAACGGAGAAATTTCTATGGGAGCCAAAATTGTCTCTTACGCCCCGAGGAAACGGACGAAAATTGCTGTGCAGATTTCACATGTTTCTACTGCTCCAATAAAAAAAAAATTCGACGTATTTGAATTGATATTTTGCTGTTCTTCTAGGCGAATACTTCACACAACTTCGCACACGCTCCGATTAATAGAGATTAGAGGTTTCATCTCTTTTTAATATAAAATACATCCGCACCGACATTTTTTTAAAAGTATTTTGAAACGATATTATAAATTTAAAACACTAAACTGTTCACTTTCCGTACGATTGAAAATTACACTGGAACTGACAGTTTAATTGTCATTTTTTTAGTAAGATTGTATAATATCATAAAAATGTACAGTATTATATAAGTGAAGTAATATAAAATGCAATAAAATTAGAGCGAATAAAAAGAGATACAGAAATCCTGAGCCACCTCCGTGTGTGGTGAATAGTCACCAAAAAGTTTGAATTTTCAACACACGACGTGAATCGTCGCGAGGGCGAGTAGCATCGATGAGATTTTGTGGTTCCACATATGGCCAATGAGCTTCCGGCGAAATTTAAGTTAAACGTTGGTGAGCGTTTTATTACGATCCTACTGAACGGTCCTTGGAAAGACCGCAGCAAAGTGTCCGCGAGACATTGTTTCCACGACTTCAGCCCTTCGCCTCGCAATACCTGATGAAGGACGCACACGGCCCCAACCGAAAATGACTCCAGGAGAAAAAGATTTTCCGAAACGCGCGACAGAGGAAGAAAAGAATAAGGGTATACGAGTGTCTCGAAAATCAGCGTGACGTGACACGAGTCGAAGGGTTGAAACGGTTGAAAGATTTTCGAGGCAACAGCGCACGGGCTACCAGAAGAAAAAATCCTATTTCGCACACTCGAGGGACCTATTTCTGCCAATAATATAAAACTCCATTCTACCACTGCCAACTTTCTTTTTACCCTTTTTTATTTTCCAAGCTTCCTTCAATTTTCACTATTATCGGCAATCGCTTTTCTCTCAAAACTCTACGAAATAATATTCTTCGACTAAATGGTCCGCAAAAAGCGAATAGCCGGATGTGTTCGACGAGAAAGAATATCAGTCGTGGCTGTCCCGATTTCGTTTTGATAATTAAAAAAAGAAATAATAATAATAATAATAACTTTATACAGGAATGCAATTCTCGAGGCTAAAACGCAGTTGCGAAGAGCTTCCAGAGAAAAATTCTCTTGCTCGAGGCGCTTCTATATCAGTCTCTTTACGCTTGCACGTATTCCTCGCGACGTCACACAGCGAATAACGAGAGAGGGAAGATTGGATATAAATGATAGCAGGAAGCTGAATAATTATTATCGCGAATATAACACGGGAGGGTCGGGGGAGCGAGAGGGGAGGAAGCGGGCGTTTGGTGGAGAATGAAAGGCGCTGTTTGTACAGGCGAGTCCGCGCTTAGGCCCAGAAAGCGAGCCGGCAGGAATCGCTCGAGTTTCGCCAGCGAGCCCATCGGTACGGTGTTTTGTCGGCTCCTCGCGCTCACCACGCGCGCGCTTGTATGTGTGCGTGATTCCAACTCCTAATTACCTCGAGATAAATATCACTCCGTGTTCACGAATGACGTGTGCTCCCGCGGAGAAGGACAGAGAGAGAGAGAAGTCCCGAGAAGTCTCCTTCTCGCTCGCCATTTTTCCCTTTCGCTCGGAGCTCGTCAGTCAAAGCCGTCAAGCTCCCCGTGTACGCTCTCTCTCTCTCTCTTTTTTCTCTTTACTCGTGGATTTTATCGCACCGTGGGGTAGCCAACCGATCTGGGACGTTGCTTTTCCTACCTCCGCCAATAATACAGCGAAATATAAATATAAATAAATAAATAAACGGAGAGAGTATTCGAATGAGCGTCAAATTACTGAAATTGATAAATTAAAAATTCTTTTCTCGAATTATACTGGCGTATGATCGATGACCGAGCGATTCTCTCTGTTTTTTTTTGTTTTTTTTTTCAAAAGTTGGATGAATGACAGTTCCGACGCAGAGAAAAGTGACGAGAATTTTCCTGTGTATGGACTTCACGTTATAGGGTGTGTTTTGAATTTACATTTTGAAATGAAGCTGCGATCACGCGAAATAAATTGATTGGACGTAAGAGATTTAGTTCACAAAGTGTGGACTAGAAACGATGGACACGAAAAACTAGAAAATTTCAAGTCGCTATCATCGTGGAAAGTCCCTCTGATAAAAGTGTATGGGTCAACGAAGATATTGTCCTGACAGGAATGAGAATGGCCCCCGATTCCAGCGTCAAGGATCGCCGAGTGCTTTCTCCCTGGCTAAGACCTCTCGAGGCTGCTGTCCACTGGAAAAAGATTTGTGCGATTTTACTCGGATCCTGATGTGTCTCAGACCCCATGCCCTAGTCTCCAAATGAAATATCGTCTCTGGATTAGGTCTCTCGAGTACGACTTCTTTTCGGATAAACTGAAAGACTATTTCGCGTTGTTCCTGACCCAGTGACTCGCTCAGAGCACTCCTGATGAATTATTTATCGCATCGAAGAACTTTGACCTCTTCTCGAGATACGCAATTAATCCAATCGTCTACATAACGCTAAATTTAGCCAGACTCGTTCCTAATGTCCGCGAAACACGCGAGCTCCAGTGTATCCTACAAAATTTTTTCTACTGCCGTCATCTGGAATCGGTTATAAAGACATTGGTGAGTTACTTATCCACTGTACGGACATATATTGAAAATATAATTGCAAAAACGAACACTCGATAAGATGGCGCGCTGAACACTCTTTTATCAAAAATTGTAGGAATCTGCAGAGTTTTTTCAAGCACCGTGGTTGTTGGGAGATACTTGTCGCTCATGGGTATCTGTCCGATTTGTCGGTACAATTGTACAAGTTTAACTTTCCATTTAAAAAAATGTCGTTCTTGACGACCAACGGTAATGCAAGGATTCCGTTCTGCTGAAAGTTTCTCGAATCTCCAACCAGATGTCTCTCGCTCGAATATATGGAATTGACCAATCATGGAAGAGTTAGAATTCTCACGTAGGAGAGGGGATCGCACGAACCGTCTGCGATCACGCTGCCCCACTCTTGATGAACTCTGCACGCCTCTGTTCCATCCAGACTACATATGGTTTTATAATGAGCTAGTGGAAATCGCCATCCTGTTGAAACGCTCAGATTTCTCGTTCCATTGACTCTCGCCCAAGTTTCCAATAGCGCTATATAGGAAATGATAATCTAATTCTTTTTTTCTTACGATTTATGGCCTTTTAACAAAATTTATTTACTTCTACAATGATTTAATTTAACCATTTATTGCAACCCTTATCAAAGGAATATTTACTATCTTGTTTTATTTACGGAAATTCATTATTTAACGACTAAAACAATGTAATAAAATAAATTCGATGCTTTCCCCAGTTCTAAATATACTTTAAAAAATTGAGCAATAAATAAAGAGTATTTTTGTTAATCGTTTATTGACATTTATTTACAACAGTGCGAAGAAAATTATTTTTCTTTTACATTTTATGTAACAAATCGATAAATTGATCCATGAAAACATTTTTCATGCAAGTTTTTTTGTTTCACTATTTTATAAGAATCGTGTTTCGAGTTTCCACTTTGCAACAACATTGGAGCTACTCCGAGTCGCGTGGCGTGTCATCCGTAAGATACCTGTAGGGACGAGCTTCTGATATCTATATCTCTACAAAAGCCCGGATCTACAGGGTAGATCACGAATGTGCCTAGTTTATCGAAGAGAAGTTGATTCCTGACCGTTCCAATATTTCAGAAGCCTTTTCCTAACTCGTAATCTGTAATACAATAAACGAACATAAAATTACTTTTAAAAAATATGCATTAATAATAAACTCGTGTGCAACATGTTGAATAGAAAACTCGATAAATATTCAAGCTCAAATTAACATTATTAGAAATGTCACTGTATTGTGTACTCCGGGAATAAAAATACGAAAAGCGCATTGACATAAAATTCAATGTAGCAATTCAGTGATTTAAAAATCCAATTGTAGAAACGCGTACTTGTTCCGGTCGTAACCACGAAACCATTTTATTGTTGCAATTAAATCGATACGGAAAGAGAGATAGAGAGAGAGAGAGAGAGAGAGAGAGAGAGAGAGAAGAGACTCTGCGATTTTATGGGAACGGAAATGTATTCATGAAGGAGCGCGATGCCCATATTATCGTTCAATTTAATAACCAGTTCCGCACCACGCGTCGTATACGTGACGTCCTTAATTCTTGGCGATTGACAAACGTGACCAGGCATACGACGTCTCGCAAATAAATGCGAAGGAAGTCACGGAAAGTCTCCCGCCGTACCTGACGTGACTCAAAACCGAGGTTTTAACGCGGGCTATCAAATTTTTCTCTCTCACCGTGTCTGCGCCTCGACAGTTTCGATATTTCAGACACGACCCGGTCTATACGAAATAATATATTAATTTCCGATAAACATGTACCCCGTGAAACAAATTTGATTTTTACTTTTTTTTTATTTTAGAGGGCCAAACTCTGTATCCTTCTAAAATTCAGTGAGAGAAAACAAAAATCACAGGAACGAGCACACGTGTTCACTTGTGTTTGGATCACGAATGTAAACACCAATAAAAACACCGGCACAAAAATTTTGCTGAATTTTCTTCCTTCGTGACAACGAGACGCGTGGATCCATTGACGAGAACCCAAAAAGAAATCCTTTTCCCCACGAGCCGGCGATTCGTTCTGTAATGGAGAAAAAAAAATTGAATATAAAATTCCACCAAATTTCTGCAAACTTGCTGCACGCGATAAAAGCACGAAATAAAATTGCCGCTCTTATTTCTCCATTTTACTTTCAAAATACTTTCAATAATTAATTTAAAAAAGAACTAATTTTTAGACTAGAAAAAAATTTGTGAACAATTGTACGTTACGTGTCGATGAGGCATTAACGCCGAGATGTTTCTCAAATTTTTCCACTCTCGTTGTTTAAAAAAAATAGTCTGGTACGTCCAGGTGGCGAAAATGCTGAGAAGAGCGATCGCACTTTGTGACGAGGTATCGAAAAATGAAATTGGACGCCTGTGACACGAGGGATCCGCGGGCCAACGCCCCTTGTCGAAGCGCGTTCTTCTCGACTATCCTTTTCGTCCGCGCGATACGGAAGGCATCCCGACGCGAAACGTCGACTCGAGCGGGGCGTCTCCTCAACGAGGCTGCCCGGGTTAGAGCAGGGGGTTCCTGGATTCTGCGATGATTGGACCAGGCTCACCCTCCTACCAGCCCGAGGGGTTGACTCCGCTTCAGGAACGTATATGAAAATACGTCATCTCCGCTCTTCCGCCCAAAAACACGCCGCCACTTTCCACATTTTCAATCTGAAACAAAAAAAATTATCATTTTTTTCATTCCAACTTTTTAATTAATCAGTTTAAAAAACGATGCAGTCTTCGTCATTGAAAATTTTCAGAAGAAACCAATTTTTAATTGAAACACTCAAAATACAAATTATTGGCGCGTAAAAAATAATTAAAATAATTATAAACATAGGGAAGAATTTTTGAAAACAATTTTTTGAGTACATTTTTCTGGTGCTTGAAAAAAATGTTAAATCAATGTTTCATAAAAAAGAATAGATGAAAAATATATGTATGAGAAGTAAAAAATTATATGTATAAAGTTTGAAGAGTAAAAAAATGATATTTAAAATAGGAATGATGAAATCGAAGTTTGGTGCGTTCGGCGGGATCAGGTTTTCGGAGAAAGATTGGACGTTACTGGGGTTGATTCCCCACCTCGGTGCACCCTCTCTCGGTGCTGTCAACCCCTCTGAGACCGCGGTCCCGGACAACCTTTTGCCGTCTCTCTTCCTCGCACGCTCGCTCCATTCGATCGCATCATCTTTTCGCTCTCATAGCGGGGCGCACACACGCGCACGGACTCGGCCGAGATTGGTAAGGAGCGGGACGTGCGTCCTCCTGAAATTCAGACGCGCGGCGCAGGGAAAACGCCGGCGAGACGTAAGTCCGCGATAGTCTCGCGAAGAGGGAAAGAATCGGGCGCGCGGAGCGGGTATTCCTCCTGCGCGCTCTCAAACATCACCCCCCGGTCCAGCACCAACCGAAAAGTAGCAACACACAGTTTTACGTTACCCATACACGTACACGGACGCATTTTACCTCTCGTCGATCCCTTTACATTTTCCCTCCCACCATTCCTCGACGCACACACTCGCCCGCGTTCTCGCTCCGACTCTGAACGCGTGTATTGATCGCGGCCTGGACCCGCGAGAGCCGTTTCTTCCTCGCTCGCCCGAGGAAGATCCTCGTGTCCTCTGCTGATGCCGCGAGACGAGTTGAAAGAGCGAGAAAGATGATGAAAGGTAGACACGCGGAGCAAGGGGCGAATCGCGATACTGTCTCTCGTTTGAGCGAAACGACCGAGGGCTCGACCCAACTTTTTGCGTTTCAAGAGAGAGAGAGCGAGACCGCGAAGCGTATCGAGCTCTCGTGACGTCCTCTTCAACGCGACGAGTGCGAAACACCGCGATAGGGAGAAAAGCGAGAGGAGAAAGGTGGAAAAGAGCTCACTCGATAAATCGCTACCACTCGTCCCGTCACAACATCATCCACGTTTCTTGTCACTCGTACGTGTGCGTCGCCCTCGAAACACTCGTTTTTCAGACGATTTTAAAAAGCTTTACAACTTTTTGATGGATGGATCTGCGATTATCGCTGCAACTGTGTATATATTGTCCGCACGGAATTGAAATTACACATTTGTACAAGCGCTTTTTATTCGAATTGTTTTTTTGCGATGAGACAAGAAGCAAAATGGTATCGAAAATTAATTTTCTTTCTTTTGATAATTCGCTCGAATCGATCGGAGAAAAAGGATGAAAATAATCTCCAAGAAGCCACTAAACGTGTTCATAAATTTTTCCAATCGCCCTTTTACTTTCTCTCCTTACTCTCGTTCGCAGCCCGTGTGTTTTTCAAGGCCGTTAATCCCGATTTTTTATTGCACACCCAGCGAAAAGACAGAGAAAGAATATAAGGGTAACGCAGAAATGGGTTATCGCTTTCTTCCTGGGCTCTTGTACATGATTCACGGATCCGCCATTCGAGAATGGTGATTCTCATCCGGGCGAGCAATCATAAAATACTTTCTGGAGATAAAATACTCTCAAGAAATAAGAATAATTGTATATCTAGCTTCTCCTCTTATATCCTTTCGCTCTTTTTTTTCACAATCTTGTTAGAAAATATTTTCCCGTAATACTATATCGCGAATGCAACCTTCCCGGGTTGTCCGTCGATGCTCGCGCGCGTAACGAGTGCATGCATAATAATAAGAAAGTTGTAAGTAGCAAAGTTTTGGTCGATAGCGAGCTTCCGGCGACTTCGTCCCGCCGTTGGCTTCACACATTTACCGTGTAAATATATATTTTTCGGTGCATGTGCGTACATTATGAACGAAAAGCAGAGAAGAAATTTATTCCGTTCTATCAACGCGCGCGCAACTAAACTACCAACCGAGCGTCTGCGTTCCCAGACACGCTTTGTACAGCCTCTAGTGTGACGTCGTTAATGAGAAACGTATTTATTGATTAATATACGCGTGACCAGACTTCGCACTTCCCTCGGGAAATTCCCGTTCCCCGTAAAAATTCATGATAACCAGCAGAGATGTCACTTTTTGAAATAATTTTTTTATTTCTACCGACTATCCGATTGATAGAATGTTTTGGAGTCATAAAGTGAGATTATTTAGAGCTCAAGTACGAGGTTTGGATAGAATTCGGAGCAAAATTTGACGACTCTTACCTGGACAATTCGGCGAGAATTGCGGTAGGAAAAGTTATTGTCGAAGGGAAGAGTAGACGGAGGTATCCAGTCGGTTACCGTGCGGATGTACGACTGGCGAGAAACTTTGCCACCGACTGGCGTGTCTCTCTGCCCGGCGTACCAATTGTATCGCGCTGGAATGTTTCCACCAGGAGGAAGGAACGTCCGGAGCTGTGACTCGAATATCAATGGGCTTTAAAGCGGAGTTCTGAGCACGAAGAACGACGATTTCCCTCTCGACACGCTGCAGAAAGCGCAATCCCCGTCGCGTACATCCTCGACGTTCGAATCTCCCGAGCGTTCGATCACCTTATTCGGTAACCTCGCGCCTCGATATTCTCTGAAAAAGAAAATTAATTGAAAATTAAATGAAATATAAAAGACTCTCTGGTTTTTTTTGCTTTTATTTAGAGATTTTTTCGACACATCGGATTCCCAAATAAGTTGGAAAATAAATGTTTTAACTCGCAGCAATAAAAGCTGCTTAAACGATCGAGTTAATGTTATTGAGATGAGCTGGAGAAAGAGAAAGAACGAGGGCGGAGCGGATTTTGGATGGAGAAATTGCACGCCGCCCCTTTTCACGGAATTTAGGTCTTCGCGTTTTTTTTTCTATACTTTTTTATTCACGCCATCCCTCGAAAAATATTCCACCGCAAATTGAATAGCAATCGTAAGTCTGTCGTTAAGGAATTCTAACTGCAGCCTTATAAAATACCGATTGACTCTTCTCTCCCTTTTCTCTCTTCGTTTCTTTCCCTCGGCTCCGTTCCATCTGTGCCGGAGTTTAATTTTTCTTCTTTTTTCCTCTCCACAAGTTGGCAATTCTGGAACAGAGCCAATTTTCTCGTTTGCGGACAAAGAGACATTTCCCAAATGGCAATGAATATAACCCACGCTTGGTTATCGTTAATGATTTTTTTTTTGGTCCTGTCTTTTGTTACGACGAAAAAATAAATGGTTGAACTTTTTTCGTGAAAAATCAAGCTCGCGAATCCTGTCTCCTCGCTCTGAATAAAATGTTTCAGTATACCCGTGTGTACGTATATTTATAGTTAGCCAAAGTGTCGTCCATTCAGGAGAAGCACTCTACTGGATACAAGAGCGTATACCGCGCCATCCCATATTTCGTCGCTCCTATAATTTATTCAAGGGAAAAGCTTTCAGCCACCGTTCACTTCGTAAAAGTGAGAGACCGGAGCGCAGCCAGCGAATCGTTTTTACCACTCTGGCCCAATCGTCGCGAAAAGAAAATTGCCGTGTATCCATTTAAAATTTTCGGCGTAAACATAATATTGTTTATTAACGCAAATTCTAAAATTTATTGACAAAATTTTTTAATACTGTGTTGAATTAATCCGCGAATGGTTTTATCAATATTTTTCATTTCTTCGTGAGAAACCCCACAATAATGGATAATTATATATTTTAATACCTATAAATAATTAATTTAAAAAAATGAATTTGTAATCATGGTTAAATCACGGAAGGGTAGACGCCGAAGATAATCCACCCATGAGACTGTGAAATCGATCGATTTGATGTCTATCTTTTATTCATAGAATCAGCCATAGACCGCAGGAGTCAATTTATGGCGTGTATGCTTTCACGGTTGTTCACTCGATTATATTCGAGTCGGATACACTTGGTCTGATGATAGCAGGGTGCTTTATGTAGGTTGTAGGTTGTAGGTTGACCAATCACAAATTCATCCATTAATCAAAATGACGTTACGCTCCAGACCGGGATTTGAGCTTTCTGAATTTTAGAGACACACGTTTTCAAACTATTTTCTTGACTGACCATTTTCGAATTTTCTTTATAATTTGCAGAAAATATCTGATTAATAAGTCTACTTCAGCGAATACATTTTTTTTTTCGATTTTTTATAATGAGTGAAGAAAAAAATATCCGGCGAAATACAACAATTAAACCTCATCGAAATAAGAGATCGAGATTGAATCTTTGGAGGGCGAATGACGATTATCCCGTCCGTCGCGCTGAAAAATGTGAACGAGAGAAAATCGGGAAAGACGATGTGTTCGATACGAGAGAGAGTATATATAGCGTGTGGGAAGAATAAAGGCGAAGGATTTTTTGATGCGATCACGGGGAATGAACGACGGGGGTGGAAGATTCCAGGCGCGGCGAGGTTTTCACGGAAATAAGAGAGAGAATTTAGTCCCTGTGCGGGAAAAGGCCAGCCTCTTTTTTCTCGAGCTCCCGTTTGTGCGAGAGAATCCGCACGGGAATTGCGTTCGGAGGACGTTGACGCAGCTCCCGCGGGGCATTTTTGTGGACGCGAGAGACTCGGAGGTTGGACAGCCCGGAGAGCTTTTCCTTTTTTTCCCTCTATTTTCCTCTCTCTTCCCCTTATTCTCATCGCTCTGCTCTTTTTTTGCCTCTCGCCACTTTTTCCTCGTCTCCTCGAGTTGCGCTTTTTTTTTCATTTCCTGTCGTCCCTCTGCCATCCGACGAGTTTCTCTACTCCCACCCCTCTCTCTCTCTCTCTCTCACATACACACTCTCTCGTCCCATTTTCCTTGGCCTTCCACTCTTGTCTTTTCCCTCGGCTCTTCAGCTTTTTCTCAAACCTTCCGCTCTCTTCTTCCTTCTTTTTTACATATCTCGCTCTCTCACTCTCCGGCTTTCCTCTCTCTCCCTCCCTCCATTGTATAGCGTCCACCTATTCTCTTATCAGTCTATCCATCTGCGCAGCGGAGCTTCCCTCTCTCCTCCTCCTCCTCCTCCCTCCTCCCTTCCCCTGCCCGCTCCACACCACCTCTTATTCTCCTTTCTTAACAAATCCTCTTTCGTACATTTATTTTTTGCACCCCCGCGCTCTCGCTTCGAGGACACGTAGATGATACGAGAGATCTCCCAGAGTGCCTCCTCGCAGGACACAGAAAAGAGCAGTCTAGTTTTATGGCAGATAGCAGCTATGAAAGTTTATACTCCTCTGATATTTGATAACGCGAGCTTAATATTTTTCGTACTTCCACGGACCCCTTTGTGCTCGTGTCAACCTCGTTTTTTCTTATTTTACTCCACTGAAATTGTTCGAAGCGAGGAATTTTAATCTGATTCTCGCTCCTCATCGTCGAAAAAATTTCAACGGAGGAAAAATAAATCATTTCAGATCCCGCATCTTTTTTATATATATCCAATATTTTTCTGTCTGATCTCTTGCAATAATAATTATTAATTGTACCATATAATTATATGCAGCATAAAAGTAAATTCTTGATATTCAATACGGATAATGCAACTTTTTTGCTAAAAAGTTGATCATTTTTTTTATCTTAGCTAGACTTTATTAATTAGCATCTGGAATATATTTTGGTAACAATTTGAATACAATCAATTTCGATCCAAACAATTAAATCAGAAAAATGTTAGCGAAATCTTATTTAAGATATAAAATAAAATAAAATTCTCATTATTTTTAAAAATCCTTCAACTATTTTCTCTACTTTACTAATATTAGGATTAGAAAATCGCCAGTATTTTCGAAATAGTCGAGAAAAATTTTTTAAAAAATAAATTCTCAGTAATTCATTACCAAAACAGTTTGTCTCATTCTCAGATGCGAGATGAAAAATCTCGAGTATTTTGAAGATGAGGATGCACTGTTATCCGGACATATTTCATATCGCATTCGGCGGAGGCTTTATTGAGATTGATGAGCGATAAATTGGCCAAGAGTTTGGCCGAAAATTTATGTGGTGAGAAAGTTTTGGGAGGTTCCTCGCCGGAGTTGGCCGTGTATGGAGCGTGTGTCGTTTCTGGTCTTCGTTGGCTAACTCCCTTGTACGTGTGCACGAAGAACATGAGAGAAGTTATCCGTAGAAGGAAGAGCTTTTCCCGACTCAAGAATTCATGAACGTTATAACGGAACCTCGCGTCGGATGGCACGCGTATTCGTCGTGCCAAACGGAAGTTCTCGAAGCGGCGTAACCGTTCGCTCTTTCTCTCTCCTCCTGGCACGTCCATCGGAATTTCGCCTCCGCGCCGTACACAGCTCGGACTTGGCGTGCGAGAAGAGTTTTCTAAACACGTGCCGACGCCACACGTGACACGAAAAACTTTCTCCCTAAACTGTAATTCCATTCTGTCAAGACGAACAGCCGAAAAATATGAACGGAGAAAAATAAAATGCTGCTAATAAATTTCCACGACGGATTTTACTCCCGGTGCTATTTATTTTTTTTTGTCGCGAGACATTTGCGCAACGCGGAAGATGATAATTGTCTCGTATTTTCTTTCCCTTTGGAGATTCGGATTCTGGCCTGAACCGTGATGTCGAAGAAGCCGGATATTTGCGCTTCGAGGACGAGAACGTGGCAGGAAAGAAGGAGAAGAATAAAGAGAGACGCGATCATTTGTCAAGGCAAAGTGGATGCGGACGCAAACACGTTATCGCTATCCCCCGAGGTAATCCATCGGATTGTCTCGTGAGTGAGATGTTCGTCGGGCGGAATCAACTGCGTTTCAAAGCGAACGATCATCCGGATCGTCCGCGTCGAAAAACTCTCATCCCTCAAAAAAATATCTCAAAGAACAAAAAGAAATATATAGTATGCGAATAATATAAATGTTGACAAAAAAGGGGAAATATGAAGAAATCCATAGCCAATAAATAAAAGACATATATTTATAATCAAAAACGAATGTTGATTAGAAAGGAGAAATTCTTTAATTTTTTTCAAAATGTTATCACTGAATATCTTATTCGCGTAAACATCAACGTTGGGCCATCATCACCTTTTATTTTACTATTCTCTTCTTTTTCACGCAAGCACGAAACTCCAATAACTGTTCTTGTTTGTTTATATTTGTTTTCGCGAAATCGAGGGTAGTAATTTTTCTTCGGGTCTCGTAGCCCGGGAGTGGCGCGCTCGCTCGAGCAATTCAATAAAAGTGGAAATGTGGGCGCATTTCGTCGTACACGGAGCGAGAGGGACGGAAAACCGGCGGGGGCATGATCGTCCGATTTTAATTAAAAAAGTACATTTCGGCGGGGCTAGACGGGCGAAAGTGTGTGCGGCGTTGCGCTCTCGCGAGTGAAAAAAAAAACACGGAGAGGGGGAGGATGGGCTGCGTTTGACGGTGCAAAAACGTGGGACTGTTACTTCTGGCGTTGCCTTGTGAAAAGCTCGTCGAGCGATCTCGAGAGTGCCGCGGATCGCGCGCGGGAGAGAAAAATACGGGTAAAAAGAGAGAAGAGAGAGAAAGCAGACGATGTGGAATAGAGAGAAAAGGGTGCCTGAATGTAGATATATATATTATGTGTGTGTATAAAAAAAACCCCATACTATATACATAGGCGGAGACACGGCAGCTTTTCAGACGAGAGAGCGATGAAAGCTTGGAAGAGCCGCGAAGGGTGGGCCAAGGGGGCTGGGATCGAGATCGCGAAACTCATCGTGGCGTACAAGCGGCGTGGTTGAGTTTCGACGGACGGGGATGAGGGAAGGTATAAGAGCGAGAGAACGGATAAAACGAGGATGGACGTGAAAAGGGGAGGCTTGCACGATTCCATCTGCCAGCCTGTCATTCCAAAAGTACGTACGGTGTGTCGGGGCTGTTCGCTCGATCAATACCACTTGCAATCTAGATACAAAATGGCTGAAGCTCTATATATCGGATAGCTTTTCACGCACCGTTTCGATTTTTCCCTCGCTCGCCCCTCATTTCAGAATCCAGAGATAAGGGAAAACATTGCCGAACGTCGCAGAATTCCTTTCAGACCGCTCTCGCGCCTGTGATAAAAAGAAAAGAATAAACTTTGCGGTGAGACAAATAATCGAAAATTCTTCCGAGGAGAAATACCGTGAAAATAAACGTTACTCTTTAAATATTTTATTTCAAAATTGTTTTTCATCGTTTTCTGTCAATCGATCCTTTGATCTTTGCGAAGCAAAATGACGGTTTCGAGAATCTGATTGGAGCACGATCAATCGCCAAAGAACGTTGGCCGCTGCCGAACTTCCGCTTCTCCGATTTCGTTCATCCCCCTCCTCAGGACGAACGAGAAAAAAAGCATAAGGGATGAAAAGGAGGAGAAACAGAATGAGAAGCAATTTGTAAATACCAGAATAGAATTTGTCGAGCTGCACGCCATCTCTTCGCTGCCGGCTGAACTTTGACGGTTCCGCCATTTCCCACCAGTGTGGCGCCACTTGCTTCGCAGCGCATTAGCGGCAATTAAGCTGGCCAAGGGCCAGAATAATTCTCCCTTAAATATTTACACGCGAAAATCGTGTCTCCGTTCAAAAATTCACATTTAATTCCTCTCTCGTTCAAACTACAACCTCGTGCACACATTATTTGTTCGGTCCACGTGCTATTTCGCCTCGATGGCGTCACACCCGGGCTAAGTAACGATTTTCCATTTCTCACGAGGAATCACCCAAAGTAATGCAACACTCGGGGGACGCCGGGGGGGAATCTTTCTCCTCTCGCGAGCGGGACAAAGGGAAGCATCTTTCTCTTCATATCCTGTTAGCGAAAATCGCGTATCAAAGAAATGCCAAAATCACCGACACTTTTCCGGAAAACGGAGGGAATATATTCTCGTTTTGCGTCACTTTTATATTTGAATATTTTCCCTCGAGCAAAATTTCGTTCTTCTGACGAATTTAATCGCGAGAACGCGATTCTTGGAAATGAATTTGGTAGATTTGGTGGAGTTCTTTGCAGAAGCGTTCGGTAGGCAGGCCGCGGAACAACTAAACTCCGACGAATCGTGCAATAAAGCGGGGTCATTTTGAATCTGTGTGAAGTCTGCCGAAATTTATGGCTCTCTCTCTCGTTCTCTCATCTCCCCTTGCTGCCCCCGGCTGGCTGGCCTCACCCGCCGGGTTGTACTCCATCAAGAGCCGGCATGGACCGTGGGGGCCGGCGAAACTCCAGGGGCCGAGTGTTGCAGCCATTAACATCGCGTTTGCCGAGAGGAGCCATACTTCCATTTCCGCTCTTCTCCCGATAAATTCGCTCCCGAAGAACTCTGAATCAACGTGCGTCCAATTCTCCATACA
Source organism: Cremastinae sp. A BG-2022a (assembly GCA_030522545.1). Classification (NCBI taxonomy): domain Eukaryota; kingdom Metazoa; phylum Arthropoda; class Insecta; order Hymenoptera; family Ichneumonidae; species Cremastinae sp. A BG-2022a. The sequence goes on along the minus strand of JAPYYW010000033.1, from coordinate 11,718 downwards.
CTGACCCCGATTTTAACGTTTCACACTTTCTTCCAGATTTATTTCATTCACTCTCTTATTCAGCAACTCAAATATTCTACGATATACATATTTTTTTATAAGATGAAAATGTCGAAATTTTCTCATTCAGACAAGTGACCCAGATTTTTAAATAAATTATTTATGGCAAATTTTTATTCCATAAGAATTTAGGGACATTTTTTAGGATATATTATTCACACTTGAACACAATATTATAAATCCTTATTCATTCATCGTTATTAATTATTCAAATACACTTTTTGGAACTTTTTTGTTTTATTTTTATTTGTTATGCAACTACTAGAGACTTTTATTTTTGATGAATTATACGGAATATAATGGATACATTATTTTGGTTCGAATCGTCTTTTATGTTATTTTTGTTATTTTATTACAGAGTCGATCCGCACGAAACGTTCTCGCTTGTTCCGTTCGAAATCACGAATGCGGATGCCTCGTCGAGGATCCCCAGGTGATGGGTCCCGGCGTTTTGACCCGAGTATCGCGGGGAAATGATTTATGACCGCGAGGGGGATTTCAGGTAGGGCGTCCCATTCACCAGTCGCGTCTTCCGATGCTGCATCGCGCTTGGACCTCCTTCTTCGCTCGCTGCTTCGCAGCATTGCACACCGGCTACCCTAAGCCCAGAAATTCATTGCCAACGCACGCGAGACTCGATGATTTCAGTACGCGAACACCAACCGAGCCGGTAGCCATACATTTTTACGACTTTATCAAAAACTACAAAATCATCAATTTTGTATTAAATATCAAACATATATAATCGTGCAAGTACTAATAACTATAACGTTGACGTAAAAATTCAATTAAAAAAATGAGTCTTATTAAAAACCGCTATTATCTCAATTCAATGATTTCAGGATCAAAAATTAACATAATTACCAATTTTAAACAAAATTTTTTAACAACATCAATAAATATGTCACACATAAAAAAATTTCTATATCTTCTCGCTGACCCTCGTACCGAGTTTGTGAATCTGGCTGTGCAAAAAATGAATAAGGTGATCATGAAAAACACAATTCTTTCGGATATCCCAGATTTTCGGTAAAGTAATCGTAAACCCAACCTAATTATTTTTTATTTTAAAAAAATGTAAATAAAAACTTTATACTCCAGAGATGTAAAATTTTTATGAAAAAGTTACTATGCATACGTACGGGAAAAAAAGTAAACTCGGTGTGAAGTTTTTTTTGGCATGGAGAGAATGTATTTAGAGTCCACGCGGAAGCTCCATCGCGAGCTCCCTGATTATCAACCAGCGAACATCGACGTTGAAATTTTATATTAAATCTCTAATGACGAAGCTGAAAAAATTATCTAGAGAAAAAAGAAATAACGTATTACCTTCTCGCGTGTAAAACTTTGGTACAAACACATAAAAAAATTGGATGAAAAAAGGAGCAAAAATTTTCTGTTTCTTTTTTCATCGAAGAAAGATCGTGCTGATGGAAATTTTTAGCTGTGAAAATTCGTCGAACGTGTTAGCATGCATTGAATGACGAGCAAGAACAAAAAACGAAGTAAAATTGAATCGGAAGGAGCTTCGAAGGCGAAAAATAGAGAAGGAAGAATAATAAGAGGGGGAGAGACGGAAGTAGGAAGAGGACGCAGAGTCGATACAAGCCCGTGGGGAGTATCGAGAAAAAAACGGAAGGGATGGAAACGAGAGCGTGAGCAAAAGTCAAAGAAGGAGCAGCGGTGCTCCGGGCACGATCCCCCAAAACTATCATCAATCATCAAGAGCGAGACAATCGAATAGCGCGCCCAACCGGCGAACAGCTGTCGCTTCGTTGCGCTCGAACCGGTCCCCGCTTTGCTCGAACGCTACCGAGCGCGCAACGAGAGAGGAAGAGAGCTCATCGGGCCAACACGAAAATCACAGACAGACACGATTTCGATTTGTTCCTTCTTATCGACCCGAGATCACTTTTGCTTCAAATTCTAATATTTCATTAAAAATTATTATATTTCAACACTGATCCCTCTTCGCCCTCTTTATCGAAAGAAACATTTTCATACAAGCAATTATAATTGTATTTCTACTTATTCGTAAAAAAAAAAGTTTATTTTAAAAAAATTATACAAATCGCGTGTCGTTTAAAGAAATATCGAAAGAAATAAAATCCGTCGGATTTTCATATATAAAAAAGATTGAAAAATTTTCGACTGCATTGTGCGTCGTAAATGTGCATTTATATTCTCAGCGGATTTGTGAACGTGTTGCTCGGAATGCCGAGAGAAAGAGATGAGTTGGAAAAAGGAGGAAATAACGTCGATCCTCTTCACGTCACGTGTCGCATCGTATCACGGAGGATCCTTCGAAGCGCGTCAAAACGTTTTCAACCCCTAACTCATCCAGTAGCCTCCCGCACTCTCGTTCTCTCAAAAGCTCTCGCATAACTTTTCTCTCCCTTTCCATAAATAACCTTCATATTACGAGGAGAAAGAGAGACAAAAAGGAATAAGCGAGGAAAGTGTACAATTTCAATATTACGTCCGATACACGGGCATACATATTTTTTATATTAGCTCTCTGAAACGTTTGATAGATAGACGTGACTTTATTGTCTTTAGAAAAGAATAACCATTTGTTTTCCGGGTCTGAAAAATTCAACTCCCGCCAGAACGATCCGTCGTTTCGCAAAAAAAAATCCTTTCGATCTCGTATAGAACAAAGATGCCTTGAAATTTCGAGACCCTTATTCTCATATATTAATATACATTTTTTTGGAGACCGGAGAAAAGGGATGGGCAAAATTAGAATCGGGAGACACATACTGCGAGAAAAGATGAGGAAAATCTTGGAGGAAACTCCCGGGTGTAAGGGTTAAAAATGAGAAAAAAAAAGTAGCGTGCCCATAAGCGCGTGGCGGAGGAAATCCAAGAGAAATGAAAATGTGTAAGAGCGGCGAAGCTTGGAATCATATTAATAATAGCCTCCACCGCTTTTCTCTCTTTTTCTCTTCCTCTCCGATTCGCCCTTCCTCTATTCCTTCACTTCCATTCCCATCCGCGCTTTTGCCTTAATTAAATTTCCGAGAATTTTATATTATCCTTCGTGTTTTCGTACTGTCAGATTTTACAGTACGAAATTCGGCAAATGAAATTCTCGCCAGCTGATAATTTAGATAAAAATTATTTTTATATTTCCCTACTTCTGAATTAAATAGATTCTCCTTCATTTTCGAATGATTAATGAGCTTTTATGGATCATCGAAATCTGCAAAATATCCACGATGAATAATTCAATAGCCGGGCAAGGAATATCTCTTTTCCTCGAATCGAACGTCGGCAATGAGCATTTCTGTAGCCGCAAAACTTATCCGTCGTACACTTTTGTTCCCTACCTCATAGTTGAGCCGCACAACGATAGATAGCGCTCGAGAAACGAAATCATCAGCCTTTTCAAAAAAAAATCATCAATTCTTGTATTGTTCATTTTGGAGCTCGGATCTAATGGGAATGACGAAAGTTATTCAACTCATAATGGCCCGCAAAAAAAGACAGCAGAACGATCTTGATTTCTGCATAGGTCGTAAAAAAAATTGTATCTCTAATCTCTTGGAAGATAAACAAGAGTAGTTTTTAATTATTTTCGACTAAATTTCGATACTATCAGGTCGTAATGAATATTAGCGAACTCGCGTGCATCGTGTGGTATTAATGAAGTTAAGATAGTGCATGCGTATGTCTCTCGTTACCGACGCAATGAGTCAAAATCGTTTAACTAACGTTAAATGTGAACGAAAACCAATTACAATCAGGAAAATGAAGCCAAACAGTCATTTTATTTCTGTCTTATCATGTAATGAGTTATTTTTACAATATCTTGAATACAAACGATCAAGTCTAAAATACAAAATTAAAACAAACAATTATGCCATAATTAAATAGACACAACAACTTAGTAGCACCTCATATCAAGTTTTTTTTATATTGCTCCTATAGCCAAAAAGTTTAGAACATACACAGAAAAAATTTTACTCAAAAATCGTGTTTTGTCGTTACGTGGTTATGAACACGAAATTCTGAAGACTTTTCAAATAGAACATAATATATTTTTTATTAAAAACATTATCAGAATGTTATACAGATTTTATATTACTAAACAGTGGCAACATGTTGCAAAAAGTCTAAGAAATTTTCATACAAAATACGATTATAAACATAATTAAAAGTTGATCTGAAAAATTAATTATTTTTTGTCGTAAAAAAGATGTATAGTAATAACTATTTGGAAATTTTTACAGTATAAAAAATAATGTATACGTAGCAATATTATGCATGATAATAATTTTCTACAACAAAATACGTGTTTTTCCTATTACATAATAATATAACAGATGAGAAATTCTCAAGATTGTTTAAAAATAAAAGATAGTAATTTTGAGGATGTCTTCTAAGTGTTATGTTCAACACTTTATTATATCAAAATAGATATTAGAATAAATAACTTATTTGAGCTATTTATTCTAATCAAGAGAATACCAAAACAAAGAATTAGATTTTTAAGTGTCCAGAATTATCGCGGTCATTCACATATTCTATTAAGTAATAGGAAAACTAATAGAGTTGTTTTTATAATTAAGGTAAAGAAACCTGTGAATACCTTGCGTGCTATTATATACAAATTCAACTTACATTATATTGTTATTTGTCATTAATACAGTGTTACGGAATGTAAGTTTTAAATTTGAAACAAGCATGTCCATCGCTTTTTTACCGGCTCGCAAAAATTTTAAGACGAACATGTTTTCGTCAATTTTAATTGCGAAATTTCGATATCACCCGTCGGAATATCGATTTTCACGCCAATTCGCAATTATATGAAATTTCTCTTCACATCTCTTCAATATTTCTCTATATAGTTGAATGTTTGGGTAATCAATTAATTTGTTTTCTAATTTAGGTTTAGATTTTAATTCCAAGATCAAAACTTCGCGTTCCTTTATTTCTACTAATCGCCAATTAAATTCCAATTCGCGAGATGAGCCATACAAAAAAATTGTTTTAGGTTTTTATTATATGGACTAATTTGTAAAAAAAATGGTGTACGATCGTTTCTGCCCCCGCAGAATAAGTATAATTATTGAATCACCTGAAAATACGCAATTTCAAAGAGAGGAAAATCGAAGATTTTGTACGTGTGGAAAAAACAAAAATCAGCATTTTTCATACAAAAATAGATCTTTGTATCACTCGGTCGGAAAGTTGCGATTTTCCGATTATGTGCCTATATAAGGTTTATGGCGCAATAAGGATAACAAAAATGTTATTTTTCTCAAAAAAAAGTAATCGTCGATATGAAGACATCAAACTAACATAAATAGGAATAAAAATTACAACTCTTCATATAAAAGAACATATTGTGTAAAAATTACTCTTCGGGCCGCTCGTAACCAGATCTTGAACTTATTATATATACTCATACATTTTCAAAAAGACGACAAACTAACCTTCTGGAACCTTCGTTGACCAACATTTTTTTCAGCGACGGTTTTCCCTTTTGTCATTGACATGCAATTAAATTTTCTGGAAATTCCCTGGAAATTCCCCGGGTCCGGTCGAAATTCCCCGTCCGAAGCGTTGGACCTTGGTGCATCCATGCGCGATAATCAACTTACAACAAAAGACTTATTTGAATGAAATATACTTCTTAGAATAAGTGTGAAATCATGCCGTATTTCACTTCTTTATTTCGTTCATTTTAATTTGTTCCTTTATCCAGCAACAGCTATACAATCGTTTAATTATAGGGGATTAACTGTAATCCCCCACGTGCATGCCACTGAAGATTATAAATAAAAATCGTTGAGCGTAACTCACCATTATTATAAGTTCTCCTTTGTACCTCGGATGTAGCCAGTGATAGAAAAATTATTTGAACGTACAAAGAATTAGTGAAGAAGAGCGCAATTAAAATTTTCGGGAAATATCAGTAAGGATTCAACGGAACTTCATAGACGATAAGAAGGCTATGGAATTCTTGGAATTCCTGTTACTGTTAATTCCTCTTAATTAAACATTCGGAAACGAAGGCGAAGATTTTTCACAATATAAAGACTCGACAGTGTTGCATAGGATTATTTTATAACTGTATGAAAATTACAATATTGTGCCTTTTATTGGCTCGGAAAATAGGGATTAATTTTTATGTTTCCGCTCGAACGAACCCGCCCACATCGCTAATTTGTGATTCACCGTATTTTGAAATTTGTCATTCCGGTTGGGTGAAGTGGTATCGTAAAACACTTTCTCGGTATTCACGCTATATAAAACTTATTTTCTAGTTATATTTTTCCTATGTATTTATTTAGTTATCCTGCCGTATGGTCAAGCCCGGCGCCGCGTAACGAAATATTTAACAAATTATATTTCTATTTTATAAAATATTTTTAAAATTGTAATGAATGTTATAAATCGTTTTCATATATGATCACTTTTATAGAGAATAATTTCTTTTTCAAAATAGGGATTAATGAATCGCATTCTCGTATTAACTCAGCATTGAAAATCGAATTTTCAATTACCAATATAATATATCTCTTTTTTACAAAGTAGGCAAAACCATGTTCTTTGATATGCTCATGGATTTTGTGTCAAAAGCTTCTAAATTTCCCTTTTAAGTGGCATATTTTTTATAGAGATTCTTAGTCAAAAAAACTATCTCAATTTTCAATCTGTTACCACGTCATGATAAAACAATAATTTTTCATATGAAATTCATACGAAAGAGTGCAGTTCTTCTATATATTTTCAAAGTTTTATACATATAACATATTAACTATTTTTATCGTGTGTATAAAAAAAATCGATTGCTATTAAAAGTCCAGCATTAGGCCTGATTATAATGCGTTCTCATTGGGGTTTATACATTGGATTAAAGGGACACAAGGGACCACTTATTTATGCATCTCTCGAGCTGGTCGTGAGCTTCCCTCCTCCTCCGAGTCTCCCTTTCGGCGGGCAAAGCGTGAGAAGGGGAGGGGGAGGGGAAGGGTGGAGAAGAAAGATCCCGGCCACATTTCGATCGATCTGGTGCGCCACGTGTTGGCACCGGTGACGTGCAAAAAATATTATATTCCCGGGGAAGAGACCCGAATTACAGGGCTCTCCGCGCGCTTCTTCTTCTTCTTCTTCTTCTTCGTATCTACCCGCGAGATTTGCATTTGACTAACATTTCCCACTCCACGTCCAACTATACGCTCTCGAATATACATACATGTACATTATTATTATGTATATAAAATTTCATATACGTTCGATACATCCCTCAAACTAGCGACTCGAAAAACCATTCGTTTACCGAAACTTTATATTTTCGTGAAAAATATGCTTTTCTTCGATTTATTTCCCATAAGAATAGAAAAACTTTCCCTGTATTATTTTGACTGTTTGTTTTTATGAGCTTGGATTTTTAATCTATAAATATGTAAACGTCATGAGTATATGTAAGCAGATGTTGAGAGAAAACATATTCTGTCGCGTATATATGGAATCTTTTGGAGTCGGAAATGAAAAGGAGACGGAAGAATTTTGGTTTTGTCACCCTTGTCTTTCGGCGATACGAGAGACACGGCCCGAATAGCGTGAGAAGCCACACAGCCATCTTTGAATGATGTATGGCGTCGGTTACGAGGTCGACTGAGCGGCCATCACTCAACGGCGGCACGCTCGCTGAAGGTTTAGACGCGCTCTGCCACCAAGCTTTTCCAAACAACGTGCAACGATTTTTCCTTCATTCTTTTCCCTTTGTTTATCTCGCGATAAAATCATAGAGCGATAAAATAAAAAATGTTCGCAGTTACTTTCGAAAAAAATAAACAGCGAAGAAAATATATATTATTTTATAGTTACACATTAATGAAAGAATTGCAAAAATATTAATATACGTAATTTGAAAAAAAAAATAATCAAATCAACTTTGAACTCTAAAATTTAATATATAATTGTGCGGTGCCAAACTTTGTCCCCGAAATTACAAAGGCATTGTATATATTTGCGGCGCCAGGATGGCGCGACTAATTACGTTCGAATGGATAAACTATAATAATAAAAGTCATCGATGCCGTCTCGGACGATTGTTCGTTTTTATTTTGAATAATGTTCTGGCCGGAGTCGCCACCAGGAAAGGTGAGACTGTCTCAGCATGTAGTGTTGAACACAGACAAAGAAGTTATTCTTTTGTTCTCGTCCCTGTCAGGAGGTAAACTAATCTACAAACGGAAGAATGATCGGCTCTGTTTCTCAAACCTTTTCGTCTTCACTCTCATTGGACGTGAAGACTCGTGCCAAACCGTCAGTTACAGCTTAATTTTTCTCTACTCAGCGACGGCGCCATCTTTCCAATCTGAGAAAATCCTACGCCGGTGTGACTTATTTCAAAATCCAGAATATAAATTACTCCCACAATAAATATTCGATCGCTGCGAAAACTAACGCCATTCATTCTTCAATACCATAAAATTTAATCGTGCGTTGCAAAGAAAAAATTAAACAAAAAAAATTTTATTTTAAGCTCCGTTGTATTTCCTCATCGTTACTCGTGCCCTAATCCCCAAATTGAGTGCAGGCGAAGTATTGTCACGTAGCCACATGAAAACCTTAGAATAAATTACATTTTTCCTGTACACTTTTTCCTTAAGCGATAAATTATGACTGAACCTAAAAGATTACTGTATGTAGTAAAAATATATCAATTTTAATCTCAAACATTTTACAACATCATTTGTAACTGAGTCTAATGAGTGCAAAATTATATGTATCAAACTTAAAAATCTTGTTATACTTTTCGTCAAAGAGCATGGAGACCACCCATAATTCCTCATAATTGTTCGCAGCAAAGGTCATATACGAAAAATTGGAAAAATCGTGATGCGAGCACGTGCACTCTCCGAAAATTATATATATTCAGCAGAGGCCTTTTTTATATTTTTAAAAAATACCATAAGAAATAAAATAGTGAAAATATGAGGTGAATGTAGCGGCATGTGACGCCAGTAGCTCGTCATAAGTGACAGAAGGGCGGCAATCAATAAAACCGCATCGAGTTTTATACAGAAAGAGGGAGAGGGGGAGAGAGAGAGAGAGAGAGGTAGGAGATGAAGCACGAATATTGCTCTCAGCACGCAAGTTCCCGGTGTGCTCTTCGCCCTGCCACGTGGAGCTTTTCGAACTAACCCTCGTATTAAATATCGACTCGATGAGCGCCTCGGGCATAAAAGAGCGGCAAGTGTCTCGATTTCGGTCGCTTTGCGCCCTTTCGTTTCCAAGCGCGACAGCGAGAGGATTTCCTGGATGAGCCAAATCCAGGCTCGGGGTCCCTAGCACGAGCGACGTCGTATTTAATATGCAATACTCCATTTACCCCATTGAAAGGTTCCGCCAGTTCTCGCCACGACTCACCCACTCGACGCTTCCATCGCGACCCACATTTCTCGACCAACGAGCGCCTTCTCCGCCTCTCAATCGTTTTTATATTCTTACGTATATTATTACTATATATTTTATTCCATACATTTCATTTTTGTGTATTATATATATGATATATATATTCGCTGTGCATGCGGCTTCCATTCGGTTGAATTATTCGATTGAATAAAAGGTGTATTCGAACAAAACTCTCTTTCATTCCTCCTTCACGGAATCGAATTACGAATATTCCAAGGTATCTCGGAAAATAACACTCGATATATGGAATTATAATTGTAAATCCTTGGCAAAAATTTTTTTTAAATTTTATATCAACTGTTTTTGTAGAAATTCATTTCACTCGTCTTCCTTTTTTTCTACGAGAAACAGCAATTTTAAGTATAAAATAAAGGATATATTTTATTTCTATAATTACTCGTGTATCTAGATCGTTCCATGAAATTTACTCTGCTTATTTTTTTTTTGTGAAAATCGGAGTTTAAACAATAGACGACCGAAGGTTGAGATCCTCCCCGAATCGAATTATCCGAGCCATTGCAATTAATTAGACTTAATAAAAATTATAAGAGAAGAATTGCAATTACAAAGAACGCGGGATACATTCTCCGCTCATTGAGTCAAATCGGCGATATCGTGAATACAGGTTGTTCCAAAAGAATTTCTACAATAAAAAAACATTTAACGAGCTTTCAATAAATTAATTAACTTTTTCAATACGGTCGTATTGGAATAAAATTACCTATTTTGCACATTTTTTAAAAATAATCAAAGATCAAGTTCGCATAAAAATCGCGGAAGCCCTTTACCGGGACGTCCTGTACGTTATAAACGGATTCGAAGCTCGCGAAGAAACCGGCGGGACTTCTGCGGGTTTGTTGCCTCGTTGGAGAGGAACGTCGCGATACGCGGGTTCCATTCGCGTGGAAGAAAGAAGAGTCACGCCGGAGAAAGAGAGAAAGAGTAAAAAAGAGAGAAAAACGAGCAGACAGAGAGAAGGGGAGTCGGAACTACGCTGCAACATTCGCGGAGCCCTCTCGGATGGGCGTTCGGAGGGAAAGAAGAGAGAGAGAGACGGGGGGGGGGATGAAAAAGACAGAAAACATGATAAGAAAAGCGAAAAAGATGGAGAAAGAGAGAAGAGAGAACTTAAAATAAGACAGAGACAAAAGGAAAGAGGAAGAGAGAGGAGGAAAGGGAGGAGGAGAAACGAGGGGTCAGAGGATAGCAGCACGCGAATCTTCCTCGGTTCAGGGGCAAAGCCTTCCAGCCGGCAATCCCGGGGGCCGCTTTAAATGAGTCAGCGTTTTTATACCCGTGCGATGTTGTCAAAGTGCAAACAGCGACCGATAATATATCATCCCCTTCGCGTATAGAGCGAATCCGGGCAGGAGCAAAAGCTCCGATGGAAACGAGAGGAGAGATGAAGACAGAAAGGGATACACGACCCTGCCACGAGTCTTGTCTCGGTGGACGTCTGTTCTTTTTCTCAGATCGCAAAACCGTATACTTTTGACAATTAGAAAAGAAACTCTAAAATTCACTATTAAAAAAGCAACGATAAAAAATATTGTATTTCTATCTTGTAAACCTTTTTCTTCGTAAACAATTGATAACTTCTTTTTATTTATAGATTTTTAGGTATTTGTAAATTATTGCTGGAAAATATTTTATCATAATATAATTTATGTATAAGTAAGGCGTTCAAAACGCGAGCTTTATATTCACCAATTTTTAGATATTTTTTGTCTTTTAGCAATAAATTATTACGAAATATGTATATATTTCTGTTGTATTTTATTATGATGAGCAATAATGAGGCGGCCGCTTTTTCCTTTTCGACATTTTTGAATTCATATTTTACGAATCTTCTACGCGCATATTTCATATAACCTTGCATAATATAATACGCTCTTTTTTGATGAATTGATTATAAGCTTCATATCTTTTTTAAAGTAGGATATTACCTGTACGGGGCTCAATCCAAAAATTCATACTGAAAAATTGAAAAAACCGATCCAAAAGTCAGTTTTTTGGCTAATTCAATGTGAATTTTTGGATTTCACTCCGAATAATTATCATTTTCGTAATCTATGGGAAATTTCCGATCGAATAGGCTCTTAAAATCGAAAAAAAAAATTGTCAAAAAATTTGGTGAGTCACACTAGGTCTCAAAATTTCAATATGCGATATCTTTTCTTTTTCTTGACGAAATCAACTTTATTAGGGGTGATTTTTCAAGTT
>JAPYYW010000032.1:0-125532 GCA_030522545.1 Cremastinae sp. A BG-2022a | reverse complement strand
GAATAGCGTTCGAATCGAAACAGTATACTTTTCGATTCAAATTTCAAATTCGAATTATTCGTAAATTTTCCACTGATTTGTGAATTTCCGAATAGTTCAAAATATTAACAAATAATTCGATACAATACTTCGAGTAATTCGAGTAATTTGAAACTTTTACAAATAAATTGTTAAAATTTCGAATAAATTTGAACTTTCCAGTAATTTGTGCATTATTCCAAATATAAAATTAATATTTATTGTTATACATACAAATTTTATTTTATAACGACAAACATAGTCATAATAAATAAATTAAAACAAAAATATATATTAAATACGTAAGAAATACGTGAGTGAGAGCCTATAAAAACGACGATAATGATGAAAGGTTTAGCGTGTGGGCAGTAACTTTAAGAAATTCAATGTTTCCAAGCTCTTTTGACAAAGTTTACAAATGAATGAGTAATCGGAACACTCGAAAATTCACAAATTACCTAAAAATTCACGAATAATACGAAATTTTTAGAAAAATTGTTATTAGATTCAAACTTCTAAAATCGAATAATAATAATATTCGATTCGAAACGAACAATTTGTAAATGCGAATAATATTCGCACACCTCTACTTTTGACTCTCGATTCACGCTGAGAATTCTGATCCTCGAGGTTTTTCGAAACAGATACTTCCTTCGCCAAAAAACTTTCATAAAATTCAACATGCAACGCGTGTCCAACAGAGTGTCTTCCCCTTTTTTTCCCAACGCGATATATATACCTGTGTGCTTAACCGGGTCGCAAAATATCGCGTGGTACGAGAGACGTTTCCGTACGATTCTTATCAGAAAGACTTCAACGTTGGTCGCGGATGTGTACACACGAGGGTGGTACTTTCAGCGAAAAGAAGGAAAAGAAGGAAGACGGAGAGAGCGAGAAATAAGGAGAGAGGAGGGGAAAGAGAGAACATGGAACGCGTTCCATTGGCCCTCCCACTATAGCAAAAAGGTACTCGGAGTGTCTCTCTGTTTGTACTCTAATATCTCTCTTTGGTGCGTTAGGCGTTGCAACTTGGTCGCTGCACGGGGATGGGGGGTTGTCGTTTCGATCGAGAGACCGAGATACCGAATAAATCCTCGCACCTTCTTCCCCCCCCCTTCCTCATCTCTGTATATAACACACACATATATTTATATCTTCATGGCGATGGAACAAGTACGTATAAAGTATTACAATGTCATTCTTATTCCGCACTCGGGCTTTCCAGAATGATCGGGGTTGCGCGGGAGGCGAGTGCAGAATAGAGGATATAAGAGAGAGCGAAGAAAAAACGAAGGCGAGGAATGAAAAAATGAGGAGCGAGATCGCAATGAGTGCTAAGAGAGAGAGAGAGAGAGAGAGAGCTCGATGGTCGAGAGTGCGCGAACTTTACTCGGAGAACAGGCTAAAGAGAAAGATTGCGAGACGCGGAAAAATTGCATCTTGTTTTATATATTTTCAGAGTGTGCATTATTCGTATGGAATATATACATTCGCGGAGCTTGTTTATTGCACAGGCGTGAATTGTGTTTATTTATTTGGCATACGGTACGTGGTGAGCTTCCGAAACAACCGCCATTACTTACATGCCCTAGCGCGAACTCGACTCGTGAATATAACGTATCTTTTATATACACACGCCCGCGTATGTATGTGTATATTTGTGTATGAGTAATATATTCATGCACACACGGGGCTCCGTGCGCATTCCCGGCATATCCGAGTGTGCGTGTGACTGAATGAGCGTAAGAAGTCACTGGAATGTTAGAAATTACACTCGGTGGTTAAAACAGCATCGTCAGATGAACGAGAAATTTATTTACCTCCGGACCACAAGGGAATAGCGAAAAAATTCAAGCCCCTTTCGTTTTTTATTTTTTTTTTTTTATTTTTTTTTTTATCGCATTCGGTTCCCGAGTGTGCGGAGCTAATTTATAGGAAACGGTAATATGCGTTTTGCCTGTGCAGGCGTAATTATGCCTGCGAATTCGCTGGTGTAATGACAAAAACGCTTTGAAAACAATAAATGCGCGATCGGAGAAAAGAATTATCGAACAGAAATAACTTTACCTCGCAAATTTTTTATCATTAACTTAAAGTTCTATTCAAACAAATTTAAATTGTAAAAATCTGTTCAAATTGTATAGCGATTTGAAAATTATTGATTAGTAACTTACACATCTTATCGAAATAATTTGATCAATTCCTATATACGAATATTGCAAATACAACATTTGATGTGCGCACATAATGTTCAAATAATTGTGAAAAATGGAGATATATTTTTTGGAAATCATGAAAAATGATTTTTTATCTTATTCAGAAGTACAAAGATTAGAAGTGTTAGAAAAATTTCACAAAGTGTTGCATACTATAGAAGACATGCAAAATTAGGAATGCAAAATTTGTTAAAAATTTGGCAGACTTTGAGGATTTTGTTTCAATTTTAAAACCTATATGTATTGTGCAATCATGCATCAAAGAAAATGAACTATCATAAACTATCAAGTTCCTTTGTTAATATCAGTACCCCTAGGACTAAAGTATAAACGTCAAAAACGTCCTAGAATGGCAAAATGTGCTATACAATGATTGATAAGTCTTAAGGATAGGTAGATAATAACTGTATATATAAATAGATAAAATTTCTATTCCGAAAAGCACCATATCAAAAAGTTAACTGCTTTGTTACGATTTTTCAAGTCATTCTAATCTACTATACTCATATAAGATAGGAGTAAAGAGTCGTAGGACATTAAAATCTATTAAAACTTTGAGATATTTTCTTTATGCAGATTATATCAAAGAAGGATTGTACAAATTTTCATCAAAATTCTAAATAAACAATAATTTTATCATTAAAAAATTTAATCTCATGATTTTACTATTACTTAAGGTATAGTTCTATCAAAAATTCGTTTTCTTAAGATTTTGTTAAAAATTTGCAAAAACCTTCTTTGATACAATGTGCAATTGTATATTTAATTTCAAAGAAGTTTCAATACATACAACTCGAAATATTTATTGTCAAGAATCACTATTTTCTGCAGTCTCCCATATAAGAGCACGTATTCAATATTGCGATCTTCAACTGTAAATATCTTGACTTTCTTTAGATTAAAAAAAATAACTTTGAATTCTGAGTATGTTGTTCTTGAAACAATTAGCAACAACTTTTCTTAATGAACTTAAGGTAGTACAACCGAAAAACCGTGTTGAGACAGATTTTCTTAAAAATTTGCACAGGTCTTCTTTAATGTCATATGAAAACATGTGTCAAATTTTACAAAGCTTCATCTAGAAATGGAGATATTATACATTGAAAGTCATTGCTTTTTCGAATCTCCCATAAGAGTCTATGTTAAAAGTAGCAATTTTAAAAAATTAATATCTAAATAACTACATGAGCATGCTAACGAAGATCTGTGCAATTTTTGAATAAATTCTGTCTCAAGAAATTTCAACTGATGATTTTACATCAAGTTAATACATAAGGACAAACTTTTGAGTAGGCTGTCTCGGTTGTACTACCTTAAGCTGAAAAACTACACGGTATCGAGATAAATTGAGATAAAAAACTTTTGATTGGACTGTACCAATAGAACTACCTTAACACAGCACGAAAAAAAGAAAAATTTAAAATTGCCTATATACAGCGAAAAACCTTCTAAAGACCTTAAAAAACATACGATACACCTTTTAAAAGTGTAAATCGTCGGATCCGTCATATGCGAGTCAAGTAACGCGATAACGCTTCTAAATTCGCTGGCATGATTTTTCGTCCATGCAAAGTCAAAGCATTTCTTGCGAAAAAGGCGCGAGAGTGAAAAATTTAATGCATGCACGTGTTGAGAGCCGAAGACTTTTCATCCTCTCTTCTGGTTTCTATCACGGGTGGACACGTACTTTTCGGAGTCTCGTATGACGGAAGCTCCGCGTGCATGCGCTCCGGACACACGTGTTGGTATATAGAAAGTGGATCGCGTTTGACAGGCGGATTTTGGGACTCCGTTCACGTACAGAGCTCCGCGAGAGATGAAGACACTGAGAAGCTACTGAAAGAGTGGATGCACTAGCATACTTTTTCACGTACTCGCGCCGGGAAGTGGCGAGAGCGAGGAAAGAGATGACGCGGAGAAAGGGAATAAAGTGCGGCTTTATGCGACCGCACGCATTCTCGCGACTGCCCGTAGCGACCGACACGTATCCGCATCTCTACTTTGCATGAGAGAACTATCTTCGATTTCGTAGTCACGAGGCAACTTCAAAGAGCTCCGAATTTCCGAAGCGTCGAGGAAATGATTTTTCCTAAAGTATATATACCTATATATGTATACATAAATATATTTCGGAGCGCGCACTTGGAGATTTCTTTGCGACGAAACATGGGGAAAAAAGATAGACTCATAAATTATAGAGCGACGGAGGAAAAGTGCGGCGAGCCCCTCGAACAGTGATTTCAAGCTCTACGAGGTACTTATCTCAACAATGTATCTTTAACAAAATCAACAAATTTTTTTTACGGTGAAAATAATACAGCTGGAGAATCGAGGCGTCTTTTCCCATCGAGGAGGTTTCGGGCCGAGTCCATGATATTTTAAAGGGAGGAAGAGAAAAGAAGGCGAGGAGCAGGAAGTAAAAATGAAGAACAAAGTGAATTCAACCTTCTGCTGAGTATAACCTCTCTTGCTATTCCGCATCGCTCCGTTTCGTTCTTGTTCTTCTTCCACCTCTCCAGCCTCGTGGTTTCTTATATAGAAAAGAATATACATCCACCTCGTCGTTAAATCTTCGATATTTCCAAGAACGTTAACTTGGCCGAGTGAATTCCTATAATTTTGCGGGCAAAGAAATAATACTCCCACAGCGTGAATATTGCGGATGTATACCAAGAGATATGCCACCTCGGCGAGAGCGCGAAAAAATTTAGCGAGAGAAAGAAAAGAGGAGAGAGGAAGCGAATAAAAATGGGAAAGAAGAAGAAGAAGAAGAAGAGAAAGAGGAAGGAGGAAAGAAGAAGGATGAGGCTGATGTATAAGCATTCGGTGTAACTACATGTCCCGAGCGGCGGCGTTGTCTATCGGAGATAAGCCGGAGGCGAGCGCATCATAACAATAGGAATTCCATCTGCTGGCTATAATATAAATCGGTTATCTTTCCAAGCCCAATTACGCAGTAGCGAGTAAAAAATCGAGAAAATTATCGGAAGACTAGCCGTTTTTTCTCCTCCTCTTTTATTTCCATATATAGGCGTGTGCAGATTTCGGAGTTTGAAAAAAAAAATAAATAAACAAAAAAAAAACAAAAAGGAAGAAATAAAGGACGTCGACGAAAAATACAAGGATCGCGTGGCTCTCGAGTGTATGAAGAACGAAAGAGTCGTGGAGTGTGTGTAAAAAGCTTGATCACGATTCAATGAAGAGGGAAAGGGGGGGAGAGCATTATCGGTGGATAGATCGATGCAATACAGCGAGGATCATAACTCAACGGTCTCGAATGTCAATTAGCCGTAAGAACGCGGTGTGGTGGCTCTCGATCTCGGCGGCAAAGGGTTTACCTCCTCGTCCTGCTATATACACATATTCATTCCCTCATCCCCTTTTTATCCTCCGCGCTTCCAGATCTTGTACTCTGCTCTTTCTCTGGATGGGAGCTCGCGTGTACCGATGGAAACGCGGAAAAACCGTGATATATAAAGGGCGCAATACTCGCTTTATTCGCCCTTACGCTCGAGATATCGAAATATCGCTAAATATATCTGTGCGAATATATTTTCGCATAACGAAGCAAGCGAGCTCGAAGCTACTCGTTTGAAAAAATATTCTAAAGTTCGATTAAGGAGGTATTAGCGATTCTGATTATTGTCAAATAAGATACTGTGCGGCTTATTTTTTAATTAGGCGTAAATAAATTTTCTTTTAAGACTGAATTTTTTACTAAATATACTAATTTATTTTCTGTATTAAAAAAGACGTGAAGTCTCTAATCAATTCTCATAGGAATAGAGCGCATATAACTCATGGCTAATCTCTATAGTCATTTAAAAAAAATTCAACGTGTGCTGCTTTGAAAATAATGACCTTGATATTTGAATCATTCAATTCGTCTTGCAAAAATTTTCAAGAATTACCTATTATGAAGTCAATGTCGTCGAGGACACGAAAAGACATCGCCACTTGAAATTTTGAGATTTTCCTATTTTTGATTCTCGAAGAATCAGGCTGGAGGTCCTCGAACATGCTAAATTTTCTCAGTTCATGTGAAAAAAAACTTGCAACACAATTTTCTATTATTTTCATCAAATATACCTGAATAGTTCGGGAATCGTAAACATAAAAAAAGAGAGAAAATTCGTCGAGAGTAACGAAGAAAAAAAAATTTCAAATTTTCATCAATCCCTCGGAAAAACCGAACAAGGTCTTGATTGTTCGGTTCTATGACGCAATTTGAAATCAGTAGGCTGTTCTAAAGTGTCGGGGTAAGACGTGTTGGGTCTCGCCAGGTAGTTCGTCACCAAAAAAAATTTCGTAGAAATTCGACAAGTTCAATTGAGTGTCACTGCCAGTGATTTTCAATCATACGAAAAGTGAATAGTTTAGTGTTTCTAATTTATAATATTGTTTCAAATTACATTTTAAAATAGTAAGTGTGGATGTATCCTATATTTAAATAAAGATGAAACCTCTAATCAATTAATCGAAGTTTTATGTGAGCCTATATAGAAGAACAGCAAAAATCAATTCAAATACGCCAAAAAACAGCGGTCGCGTTGTCGCTCGTAAATATAAAATATTGATGTAACACAGATAGTTAAAAAGTGATTTTCATTTTTAGGTTATATTTTGACTTGGATTCATTCACGTATAAGTGTCATACCTGATATTACAATTAAATAATTTACTGAAAAGTTCGATGACCATCATATATTTTTATGATAAGTAATGAAACATTATACGCTAATGAACACGTGCGTGAGATATTTTAGATTGTTTGAATATTCGCTCAAAGTATATATTTTTTTCGATAAAAGAACGTATGCCGATGGTTTCTCATAAGACTCTACTAGCTTATGTCAAACATAAGCTTGTACTTAATAAAACTGTATTAATACTCTACATCGTAAAAAAATTCGATAGCAACAATTCATTTTCATACTTTCGTTAATACCACGCCTTTAACGCAATATTCTAAAATTACTTTAAAATAAAATTATGCACGACTTTGATAAAAGTTAATCGTTCATAAAATATAAGAATAAAAAAAAAATTCGTTGAAAGTGGACATTGTGATGAAGATAGAAGAATGGCATCGAAAAATGGTAAAATATTAATTTTTCTTTTTATGACAGAAAGAAAAATAGAAATATCGTCTCAAAACGATCTTGATTTTTGAGTAACTTTAGTAAAAATAAAATCTGACGGAAATACATAAGGCATGAGGTTGCAAAAAAGAGAGAAGGGAGACGAGAGAAAGGAAAACTCGTGATGCAGCTACTTCGAGATTCTCTCATCGTCTCTCCGGTTCTCTCGTATTTACAAAAGAGAGAAGGAGCGGTTTTCTCGAGGGTTCCCTGCCAGCCATCCTGGCATCAGGATCGAAAGAAGTAGAAGAAGGAGAAGGAGGAGGAGGAGAAGAAGAAGAAGAAGAAGAGGAAGAAGGAGGAACGAGAGTCTTCTCTCTTTTTCGAACGTCATTGCTCGAGGTTCATTCGCAGACCGCAGTCACAGCGTACCAACATCAGCAAAAGAAGAAGAAGAAGAAGCGAAGAGAGCGACTCGGGCAGGCTCGCGAGCGCACCCGAGAACTCTGGGCAAAAACTAACTATCCACAAATTGAAAGTACCGACGACTCCGCGGTTCGTATCCTCTCTCGCTCCCTCTCTCCCCTCTGCCTCGTCTCTCATGTTGCTATCATCCTCCCGGGACATCAATGTACTTATAAACGCTCCAGCAGTGTGCGTTCTCACGTGCTGGGATTTTCTCGATTGCAAAACCATCCGGTGCTTCTTCCCCTTCCCCCTTTTGCCCTTCCATCATATATCCGCTCTCTCTTTCTCTCTCTCTCTCTCTCTTTTATTCAAACATCTAGAACTGCGTGTACGCTACATAAATAAAATATAGATAAAGCCAGAAGGATGACGAGAGTCCAACGTGAATTACTTTTCTCAATCTTTCATTCGTAGCTGCGTACCGATGTCCGATTTTTCATCTCTTATTTTTCACCGTGTGTACAGAATATATATTCCGAGCGAGAGAGCGCATATCGCAAAATATCGAGGAAAAAGTTCATGAAATGCCATCCACCATAGAAACGAAAAAGAACGAAGAAACAAAAGGAGCAAAAAGGAATGAAATAAAAAGTATAGAGCCAAAAGAGTCACGTGAATCGTGCACAAATCATGCAGAGAGAGAAAAAAAAGCGAGAAAAGAATAGAGTTAACCGAGCGAATGCCCAATTTCACGTGAAGCGCGGCGATTTTTATTCGCGATGAAGTTGCGCGAGAAATCCGTGTCAGAGAGTAAAAAAATATACTATAAACGAAACAAATGGAGAGAAAAGAGATGAAAAGGCAAAAAATGGAATCGCGGTTGGGCGAGAAAAAGAGAACGTGCGTGTAGTCAGTGATTCTCCATTAACGAGTTACATTAACATAGTACATGATACACCACACATGATGTATTATTATAGGACAAAGGTCAAATATAATATAGTCATAAAATGTACATTTTGGACCCAGTATCTTATCACACGTATATATTTCTGGTCACAAATTTTTATACTGATTCTGCAAGTTCTTACGTAAAATTTAACGAATGGAAACGAGATTGCCAAACATTTAAAGTATCTCGTTTATATGAATAAGTTTAAATAAACTATTTAAAAAACAATCTATAGATAATTATTTTATCTAAGTACACGTCCAAAAAATAACTTGTGCATGACCTTTAACAACATATTTTTAACTTTAATTTAAAAAAAATGATCAGGTTAATAGTGCAGTCGTTGAATGATCATCTTTTATTACAATGTATAAAAAATAATGAAAGTTTCGCAAAAAAACTTTCGTTGAAATCCTTTCTATATATTGGTGGAGAAAACATTGAAAAAAGTTACTATTTTGCTAGGGAATCACGATGAAAAAGCCACACTGAGAACAGATTTAGTTGAAAAATATTTAGTTGAAAATATTTCGTCGAAACAAGACTTGTTTATTTGAAATAATTAAACTTCAGTTAAATCAACCACGAATTTAGTTCAATTTGCAAAATAATATTGTTGAATGTATTGAAACAAATATTTTGTTGAATCAACCAAATTTCGTTTTCAGTGCAATATATGTACTGATTTTTCAATGAAAAACCACGATAAAATGTTTTATTTCGTTTTCCACAAATCCCGTAAGAATCGCTTTTATTGTTGTATTTGTATCAAATACTCTCAGTCATGGATTTGCATGTATAGAATGCTGTATGGAAAATAACCAACGCGATCTCTCTGTTTCGTGTATATTATTTCTATACCCTATATATACGTCTATTCTGACTGAAAATTTCGATTCAGCAGTTCTGTCAATTGTCCGGACTTTGCATGGCGACGGTACATTGTAAAAAATGCCGAACCGTGTGCGGTTTTACGGTGAACCAAAACTTTCGAAAATGTGCTTCCGCGAACATATAGATTTAATCCAGCCCGCATCAAACATACTTGAAAACGTCCTAACGAAAATTTTCATTTTCCAACTATTTTTCTCCTTCGATACATAGTTCTTACTGGAATTTGAGACACGCGGCAGCAGTGAAAATATTTCATCGATAATATTCCGTGCCAATACTATCGAGTTATAATTTTATTATTTTTTTTTTCAAAGAAGCGCATCGTCAAGTAATTTTTTCTAGTCAAATCGATAAATCTAGGAAAGAGAATAACTCGAACGATACGCATACTAAATCTATTTATTTATATTTTCAAT
Source organism: Cremastinae sp. A BG-2022a (assembly GCA_030522545.1). Taxonomy (NCBI): domain Eukaryota; kingdom Metazoa; phylum Arthropoda; class Insecta; order Hymenoptera; family Ichneumonidae; species Cremastinae sp. A BG-2022a. The sequence goes on along the minus strand of JAPYYW010000032.1, from coordinate 115,547 downwards.
ATAAAAATCTGGAAAAAAATTGACGAAAATCTTACTGTATTTTTATCTAATTTACACAAAGATCCAGATATAGAAGTAACAAATTTTCAGCAATAAAATTTCCTTTCACCTCCGACGCAGAATAAAAGCTGTAGAGAACGGAATTTTTTCGTTTAAAATTTTTCCTTCTTCTTCATCTTCTAAAGCGTCGTAAAGCTCGTGCGCGCGCAAAATATATTGGAAATTTCGACATGGCTCTTATTTGCATCCCTGTATAACTGTAGAAATAAAATTATTGCCCTCGAGATTGTTGTGTTTTCGCATTGCATGAGCTTTCGATGGTCCCAGGAGAATTTCATTGTACGTACGAAGATATTTTATCTAGCGAGTACACGTTTTCTTTTACGGAAAAAAATATAAAAAAGAGACGTACGTCGTACAACACGATATGCAATAAAATTCTGGAGCACAAAGAAATATTTGCGATCATAAAATAAAAATGGAAAATAAGAATTTGTATAAAAAAAAAGAGAATAAATTCCAAAATATGCTGACCAAAAGGAATGCGTGAAAATAATTCACAAATTAGTTGACATTTTCTAAATTGTTAATTAATAATTTAATATCACAAGTATAAAAAAAACTGGATGGTACATAGAATTAAGGTATTTTATGAAAATTTGACAAAAATTTATTTAAAAACAATAAATAATGAGATTTCATCAATTTCAGATGAAAATCGATGTGAAAAAAATGAAAGGCAAATAAATGAATTAAAATTGTTATCGCAGTTCGTGTTAAAAAAATTAAGGAAAAAATGTGTGGCGCGATAAGTATTTCGAATGGTCGGAAGGTCGTATACGGAAGATGAGAATCTAGCTAATCGAATTGTGTTGGTGGTTAAACTCGAACGCGATACTTGACACACATTCCAGGAGAATCCCGAGAGGGGTATATACGTATAAAACAGGGTCTGGCTTAATAAATCTCCGGAGATTCTCGTCGGGTGTGGGAATGTACGGCCCGTTTAAGTGGGGAAACCGTGAATGACCTCGCGGCCTCGTAATTTTGCGCCTTTAACCGAGCAAACCTGAACCGAAGCTACATTGTGAGAATTGCCAAGCGACAACGTCGAGAACCACACCATCATTTACCACGCATTATTACCGACTAACGACGACTCTTTCCTCTCTTCTTTCTCTTCGTCTTTTCACCTAGAGCCTTTTTCAACATGTTCCAATTGATTTTCTTTCCAGATTAGACCCGAATTTTATCACCCTATGAAAAAAATATTCTATCGAATATTATTCTTTCACCCACCAAGAGTTCTTTACAGATAATATCTATCAAAAATATCAATTAAGGTGTTTCGGTACACATAACGAAATGATAAAATTTCGTTCAAATTTGGAGAGGATATTCTTTCATATGGATTGCGTAAACACGATTTTTTTTTAGAATTTTCGTCTACGTATTTTCCGAACAATTGAACCATGAAATATCATTTTTTAGATAATATAGTTATACTTTCCGTATATAAGAATGTAACTTTGACACTTGATTACTCGAAAACAATGTAGACAATTTTTTTTTTCTGAATTTATATAAATTTCTTTAGTGACAAAGAACGTTCTTTCAAATTTTCATCGTGTTCTTAACAAATTTCGATTCCCTGTACTTTTAGCACGTAAAACTTCATTTATTTTCGCCAGCTGTACGGAAACCCCTTAAAAGAGAAATGCTTTTTCTGGGATCAAATGATTGAAAAAGTTCAATCCGCAAAAGTTAAAACCGCACAAAAAACATGCCTTTGCCGACTTTTTAATGAGAATATTCGCAATTAAAAAACTTATTCTCAACATTGAGTAAATGCGAGTACGCTGTTCCGTTGATATAACTTCCGAAACTTTAATATATATAAATTAAATGATGGGTTGTGACTAAAATATAATCTTAATCATCATGAAAAAAAAACTTAAACACCAATAATTTTTATCATCAAATATATGAAAACTATTAGAAAATATATATTATAAATATAACAAATAGCAAATATATTAGAAAACTAAAATATTTTTTTCTATATACAGTCCTCGAGTTATCGATGATTAAATTTATATTTTTATGCACAAAGTATGTAAACTACAATCCTTATAGACATAAACTGCTGAATTACATGGCAGCTATATTGAAAAAAACAAATGTGAAAATAATTGTTTTCATATTTGATACCAAAAAAATTAAATCGCCGAATTTCATTGAATTTTCTACTGTTTACGATTTCCTCTCTTTTTAACGCTGAAACGATCAGCTCGCCATCCTTCCTAAAAAGAAAATCTCGAGAGAGCCTCAACAGCCCATTAAGAGAGAAAAATTCTCGCGTGAGAGTCATGAAAACATTGAACTGACGAAAATTTTTCTCGTAACGCGATATCCCAGGAGTTTTGTTTCCCACATTCGTGTCGAAGATGTTCCTTTCTCTCTCCTTTCTTTGCTCAAGCTCGAAGGGACTCGAAGAAGGTCAATAATAAAGATTGGTATCAAATTCCAATGGTATTCCCTTGGAATCTCATCGTCTAGCCTATCGACCGCGAGTCTCTTGTTTTTTTATTTTTTTTTTCTACTTTCCGCCCAGGCTGAGAATGCCTCGGGACTGTCCACTGTCTTCGTAAGCCGGACAGGCTCGAATAATGCGCGTAATCTTATAGCTACGCTGAAACTTCTATTCGCAATTCCCCAAGCTCGAAAATAAACTCGAACGGGCATATCTTGCACTTTTTACCAATATTCATGCGCCCTTCTTTGTTCAAAATCATCCCTAAACAACAAAATATAAACATTGTTCAAATTACCCTGAATTTCGTTCGTAAAACGTGAATAAAAAAAAAAATCCTCGCAAAAATCTACAAATTTTAAGAAAAATGTTAGAAGCAACGAATGAATTATTCACAAGAGAGAGAGAGCGTCAAATTTAGCCACATTAATAAATGGAATATCTTTTGAACGATTCACCAGATTATTTTTGTACATATTGAGAAATAATTTTACAAAATTGCCACAATTTATCAGTATTTTCAAAACGCATGCAATAATACGTGGTTTAAAGGACGAGAGACGAGAGAGAGAGAGAGAGAGAGAGAGAGAGAGAGAGAGAGAGAGAGAGAGAAAGACGCTAACCGAGAGAGGTGAGTTCGGAGGAAGGCATTGAAGGGCGGCCGAGGAGGCTGGGATATTTGATCAGAGTGCGGATAGAGCCCCGATTATCTACACGGGATCTTGCGCGGTATAGCTTTTTAATAAGGTTGATAAAGTCAACTTGGTCGAAAAAGTCTGCGAGAGAGAGGGAGGGAGGGAGGGAAATAAAGGAGAAGAGGGAGAAGATACACCGAGAGGGAAGATGGAGAAGGACGAGAAGATGCAATATGGGGGGGCATGGGTAAAAGGAAGGAACACGAGGAATAATTCACGGCGTTATCTACAAAATCTTAGCCGGAGTACAGTATCTTCTACGGAACTCCGGTGTAAGAGGATAAAAGTCATCGTACGTACACGAAAGCCAGGCATACGTGCTGCCCGCTCCGAAGGTTATACACGAATACTCTACATTGGTTACACCACCCTGCAGTATGCAGTCTCGCTGCTGCTCCTCTTATTTCTCCTTTTTATTCTCTTCCTTCTTTCCTCTCCTCGCCCTTTTCTCCTTCACAGTGGCCTCTCGCGACTCGATTAGCACTCTCGACGGTTTTTCTTACGATTCGCCCATCAGCCGCCCATTTATTCAAAACATACCGCATTCCCCAATTAGGGATCCTCGCATACTCCTTTTTCTATTTTTTTTTCCTTCTTCTTCTTCTCCTTCGTCTCCTTCTTCTTCGCAGAAATTTTTCCTCCGCCCGATGTATCATGATTAATTATGAAATAATTGCCACGAGCGTGTCGAGGAATTTGACACCTTCTCGGAATGGAAAGGGCTAAAGTGCGATGGTTAATGAGATACGAGTTTTCTCTGTTATCACTCACCGGTCAGATGGCTTCCCGTGAACTCGAAGTCGTCGTCCTGGTCCCAGTGCTTCAAACTAAGATTCGAGAGAGACGTTGCGTTCGCGAATTCCAGGTTTGCAAAGTGCCAATCCAGTATTTGGCGATCCTTCGATGATAGGTACACGTCACTGAAATGAGAAGAAAAATAATTGAATTTCTCGTTTTCATGGTGATCAATGATGCTTTTTTTCTATTCAAATGACAAACCTTGGTGGAGCTGCTTCCAATTCCTGCAGCTTCGCCTCGATCTCCTTCTGTTGCTCAGCCAGCTGATCCCATTCCTGCAAACAATGTACAAAGACAGATCAGAGAGGGCCAAATAAATTTATTGTCCACTCAAGAACGACAAATAATGTTTACCAACCTTACACGCATTATGCATATCACGAAGTTTTGAGCGCAACACGAATTCTTGCGTTATGTCGCGAGACTGAAGTTTGCTCTCCGACATATCCTTGTACTGCTTGTTAAGTTCCATCAAACGATCCTTTATACCAATCATCTTGGAAAAATAAAAAATATAAATACTGCGAATAGCTTCTAAATGACGTGTAACGAAATATTGGTTCATTCTAATAATTCTTTCTTTTTTTTTGTATTTCTCAGAATTTATGAAAACCAAGACCCACCCTGTGTTGGTTGGCAATGAGTCTGCCCTGCAGGGAAAGAACTGACCGCAGATGCGCGACCTGTCGCTGCTTCACGCCCTGTTCCTGCAAGCGAATAACCCATTCGAGAGCTTGCCCGAGAGAAACCGGCCTGGTAGTTCCTCCTTGACCAGTCGAGCCAGTGCTTCCAACGTAATTAAAGTCCAACTGATGAGAGAGGTAAGATGTCGCTTCTAACAAACGATTAAACTCTCTTTCGACCATTTCGTCCTTATCTTTCGGTACCTAGATCAATAGATAACAGAAAATGCACACGTCAAAGTCGACCAAACAAAATTTACAATCGAGCCAGCTGGGTTTTTTGTACTCACAGTTTGACCGTCACTCTCGTAGAGTGGACATTTTTGACGTATTTTGTGCAATTCCATATTAATCTGTTTACTTAGAGTTGTAACAGGATTTCCACCAAGGCCCGTGACAACCATTGCACCCAGATCGGCGATGTAGGAAGACTTTCGAAAAGTAGCTATTCGCCCTCCCACACGATCCTTCAAGAGCAGAATATTAATTATATTAATTTGAGCAAGATTCACATTTATTTTTTAAGTAAATAAACACTTACTCGTGCTTCTAGTACAATGACTTCCAAGCCAAATTGTTGCATCTGCTGTGCAGCTGCTAAGCCAGCTATTCCAGCTCCAATAACAATTACTTTGCCTAATTTTTTAGTAGGTAAAGGCTAAAAGAGAAATTATTTTGTAAACGCATGTAGAATAATTAACGAAAGCAGAAACTAATGTAGACTACCTTCAATCTCTTGAAAACTCCAAAATTGATGAAACCGTGCCTTTCGAGGAAAGCATGAATTCTTCTAGTCAAAACTGGATCACTGTTGTAAGGCGGCTCAATGGCTGGCAAAGCATTTTCTATAATGAGTTGCTGCTTTGGATTTTCGAGCCAGAGTTGAAGGAGTCGATTTCTTATGTGGAGAAAAACCTTCTGCGTCTGTGGCGGGCCTGACGAAACATCTGGAAAGCAAGCCGCCTCCGTGGAAGTGAGCTTGTCGAACGGAAGACGACTTTGAAACGCGGCTCCTTCCAATCCATTCAACAATTCTTTAACTAAAAGATCAAAATAACACGTTAAAGCGCATTATCGCAACTGCACAATATATTTTTTTAGAATAATGAAATCTTGCCGTGCGGATCCTCATGGTCGCTGTCTTGCTCCTCTTCCTCTTTAGGTTCGGTCTTGGTCCCGGACGAAGTAGGCATCGCCGTAGGCGCAACGGACTCCACCGCTTTCTGAGCTTCCGCAACAATTTTTTTCTCCGGCGTGCCCACCCCGGTTTTTGATTTTTCTGAAGTATCGGAAGCATTTTCATCCTCCAGTTGATTATACTTTTCCTCCATCTCCCGATATTCAACCTAAAATATTTCCAAGCCAAACAAACGATTTGTATTTCGATCTGTCGTTCATCCGCTGAGCATTTTCTCATTTTATTCATATTTAATTTTTCGATAGCACACGCACGAGTTGAAAATTTTTGAGAAACAATTGAAATCGACGATGCATCGTATTTGTCATTATTTACTAACATTGTGTAAAAAAAAAACATCAAAACATAACCTTGCTTCAACGACAATAAAACAAAATGAAAACAGTTTGCGTTGGTTCACCTTTGCTCTTTTTCGTCGACTCATCTCGGAGTACCCGTAATTATTAATTATCGGAAAAAAATTGAGTATTTTGGGCAGATGCAACGTTGTTTGTTTTGATCCATCAAACCGGCTTCGCAAACGCGTACGAAACCCGACGACGCTCTAAAATCCAGCATACTGCGCAAACTCGGGATGAACGGCCGAGCGGTGGCGCCCAATTTTGTTCAGCGGCGCTCATGGGAACTACGTGAAAAAACGACGGACGATAACCTCTTTGAAATACTTTGCATACAAATTTTGTATATATTTTTTCAAATAAATTCAGCATGAAACACGTTTATATAATGGAAAAAAATAATGCATGTTATTTCTTCATTCGTTGTAAAAACAAAGCTTTTGATTTTTGAAAAAAAATTAACCTGTTTTGCATTATAAAAATTATCATCAAACATTACATACAATATATCTTTCTTACTTTCCTTCGTGCATAAAGAGTGATAAATATTCATTTAAAAAATCATTGTCCGATAAAGTTAAAGTGAATCATACATTGAAGAAAATGCATAAAAATACGAAAAGAAACAATCACTCAAAAGCATATTTTTAAATACACTTCTGCAAGGCATATAAAACAAATATAAGAACAAAACAGTAATTTTAAAAAATACGTGTATAATAAGCTTGAAATAAATAAAAAATGTTGCATCTTTACGCGCGACATCAAACGATTGATCAAAAATAGATCCGAGCTTCATATATTTAGTCGAGTTAAGATATAACAAATAGCAACAAAGATCTGGCATTGTCGACGAAACAATAAAAGGGAGACAAATATTTCAAGCGTGGTACCAATAACAAAAAGAATACAAATGTTAAACAAGAGATTAAGCCAAAAGTTCTATGAAGAAATTGCAGAAATGTATATCAGACGCGATCACCAACAGTTTAAACAAATATCCACTACACACAACAATAAAGATTCTTGAACAACTTCATAATGAATAATAAAATGTATTTTGACAACTATATTTACTTATTTAAATAACTATATATACTTATATTTACTATATATTTACTTATTTTTAAGTTACAATATTTTATTAATAAAATATTGTTTAAAACAAAAAAAGATTAGAACTACACGAGCTGAAGGACTTCGGTCGATGGCTCTTTTGGCGACAAAATTGTTAAAGCAAAAACCTTAGAATATGTATATGTATAAATAAGTAATGTGCCAATAAACTGCTTATTATTATTAATAATATAATTTCGATCTTAAAAAAATGGTATAAACTTCGTAAATTTCACAAAAGAGCGGAGAAAATCGAGAGTGCAGTTTGAATGGTTAGAAAGGAGGAATGAGAGAAGGAAAGTAGGCCATTTGAAAGGAGAATGAGAGAGAAGCACGCGGAGAGGAATGTTGGGTACCACGACCGCAGAGATACGGGCCTGAGGCGAACGTGCAACACAAGTTGTGGCGACGAGGAAAAGTGGGAGCTCAGCGGGCACATGTGATTGCAAGTAAAACATCGGTTCAGTAAGACCCGATGACTTGTGTATCTCTCTCGCTTTTCTCAACTGGCGGCCCCGTGTACATAAATTCTTCTCCTCCCATATTCTTTTTTTTTCTCTCGCGCGCGTCTCGATTAATCGATCGTTTCGTAAAAATTTTCGTTATTTTTGCTGTTTCCAATACATGGGTATCGTCGCGGTGTACCGTCCCGCAGTTTATTTGTACGTATTTTTTTTTTTTTGTTTTTTTTCGTTTTCGTTAATTTTAAACGTCGAGGGCTTGGACCAGAGTGAGCGTGTAACAACGAGAGCGCTCGCTAAGAAAATTTCCTTCTCTTTGTTACAACTGCATCGCGCTCCCTTGTCAAAAATAGCAAACCCGTTTTCAAGCGTGTGAAGAACTTTGGACGCACGGGCTCTGCTCGCTATTTGAATGGGCACAGCAGTGAGCGCAAGTGCAGCTTTCGGGCTTCGTTCTTTCCGAGTTTAAAAAAAAAGTTAGGTTATATACCTAATTATCACGCGACAATGATCTCTCGGCGCTGATACATAGTCGCTATCGTCTAAGAAAAAATTCGTACTCTCGTCGATAACGAAGAAAGAATAGCCTCGAGCCAACGCATTATTGAGCTCCGTGTTATCGGTTGTTTTTTTGATCTACCTCTTGCAAAACGTCCTTGATAAATTTATTTTTAACCAATAAAAGCGAAAGAATATAATGTCTCTTTTATTTGCTACGAATCGTCGAAATTTTCGAGATAACGGAAACTACTCGCTTGTGCGCGTAGTAAAAAAGTGGAGAATTCGTTGAACTCGAGCGAACTCGGCGGTGAATCGTCGTACTAGAGTGAAGCTGAAGACTCTGAAGAGCAAAACAAGGCAGAGATCACTCGTCGTCTGCTAGTACACGCACAAAGATCGATTTTATTTTTCGTCCGTTGGTAAATTATCGTAAATCGTTCCATCGTTTCATCCAGTATCAAAAGTAATGAGACACATTCGATACGTTTGTTTTACTTTTTAATCTGCGCCAAGATTTATTACTTGATGGGCGCGTAAATTTTACAAGTTCAAAAGTGTCTAAAATTGCCACAAGTGACGCCACTTAACACCGCTGTGACAAATTGAAACCGGCATGCATCTAAATCCTCGCTCAGACTGTTTTATGTACACCCTTTGTGAATTTGAAGATATAACCAGTGATTTATTAATTGTTGATAATTCATCTTCGCTATTCATACATTTGGACATAAAAAAAAAACTTTACGCTTATATCACATACTTCCAAATCTCTGTTTTGGAACATTTATCGTAAAAATGATAATACAAAATATATTGTCGACTCGTTCTAAAATGTTTCACTTGTATTAACAAACATCCATTCACGTAACTGTTCCCCCCTTTTTTTCTATGGTGACATATATCAGACAAATTATTATCTAATCACGAGCGATCGTTACTGGTTGCAAAAAAAGTTGAAAACGCTCCAAGTACCCGGCAAATGCAAATTAACTCGATGAACATGCATGTTATTAACCACAATTATGGCTCAGCAGCGGATCGAAGGTCAAGTCAGAAACACTGCCATCAGTCACCTTGCATTAATGATTTAATAAAAATAAAATACAGCAAAAGTTACGATGTAACGTTTTTTTTTCCCTTAATTTATATAACTATACACGTACGTATATCAGAAGTTTTTTGTTCACGCAGGAATGCATTATTTTTCCTAGACGAGTGAATATTAAATGACAAATGCATGTTACCGATGGCATGATGATTGTATATTAGGAAATAAATCGACGTGTGTGAAATCGAACCTGAAATTAAACCAGGCCGGACGCTCTCAGTTTGCCAGTTCATGTATGAATGCCGCGCAGAGCTCGCGAGTGTGGCGTCTCGCTCCATCTCCCTCGCTCGCCCCACTCCACGACGCGCCCGCCACCACGACTTGTTTCACTCGTTGCTTTTTCGGCTCGTATTACCGTAAACAAACCAATACCCGGAGCAAGACGACATTGTTGAATGTTTATCGTGCTCGCGGTACATCGTGAATTGAAAAAAAAAAGAAGATACACTTTTTATTTCACCGTTTTACATTTTTTTTTCTTATATTGTATACATTTTATTTCAATAAAATTGAAAATAACGAAAACAGCATGTTTGTCGAACGTTATCGTGTTTTTCAGCGTACAGAAAAGTATATCTCTCTCTCTTTTTAAAAATTATCAGTGAATTCAGCAGAGTCTTTTTTGTCCGCGCGAATGTGACTTTTTGTCATTTCTCGGGCACGGGTGATTATAGTGCCATCTAAGTGGCGCTAAAAGAAAGTTCATAGCACTCACGCCAATTTATTCAAAGATCCATTTCTCTGTGAATTCCGAGCCTACAAAATCGGGGCAGAATATTTTCGACTATGTACAGATTGTATGGATAACTGACTTTTTCAAAAAGTTTTTTAGAAAGAATATTGATAGTTTTTTTTTTAATGTTTTAGAGACTGGTGTGTGTTCCCTTTCATTTCTTATCCACAATTATAATTTGAAACCATTTAAGGTAGTTCGATCGAATTGGGCCGAAGTCAAATTACATCTGTAATTTATTTTTATCAACGTACAATTAGATTATATAAAAGCTGTAATAAATTTAATTGTTTAATAACAAAATATAATAAACTTGTTTTAGGCTTCTTAATAATAAGTCAATAATTAATACTCGGAAAAAATGACGACTAAATTTGACTAGCGTACATAACCTGGGTTATTCCATATGACATTTCGACCAATAATGCTTGGAAGAGGCTGTTTTTTTCGTTAAAAAATATTTGACTTCAGATAGTGAACAAATTTTATTTGCAATTTTTTGATCATCCAAATTTAAGTAAAAATGCAAGAAAAAATTTAATTTGTAAATAAGGATTTCAGTAAGTTGCACTCGACCAAATGCAAATAAAGCGCGCGCGACTGCACCGCTGTGTTATTTTCACTAATAACTTCTGCTAGAAAGAAAGATCCGATGTGTGGCAAGAATAGCAGCCGCAAAATTGCATTAATTATGAAAATTTGAAGAAACTTTGTGGTAAATTAACTGAAATCGTTGATAAATAGCTTTCTTAGGTATCAATGATTATAATGGTAAGTTTTTTGGCCATTAAACGATTAATTTTCAGCATAAATTAAAATTTATATAATTACCGTGTCATCTGAGCTTTACGATACTACTTATTTACTAATTACACCCAAACTACGAGGTAAATCGATTTGAAATTTGGTAGTCATATAAAGCAAAGTCAGCTCTTTCTATTAGATGCAAAAACAAACATGGTGTTAAACGTGAACCCTAATTCGACCGAACTACCTTAAAAACGATTTAGAGTGATGATAGAAATGATCAGGCTACTTATGCACATGACTTTTGGTCATATCGCTAAATTTTTTTAAATCATGCTTCATTTTACTTTATGAAAATAATCCATTTTCATGATGAAAAATATTCATTTGAATTAGATTTAATCTTACACGAATAAATAGATACCATTTTTTTCATAAAGTCCAATCTTTTTCTGTACAAAACTGCCGAATAAATGTAAAATAAATGTGGATGTGATGTGTAATAGAATTTTTAATAGCTGTGCACTCGACTTTAAACGTGCTAAAATTTTCCTATACGATCTTGTCACAACATCCGAGTCATGTGTACACAATACGTTTTTCACATTAGAATCAACCTCCAGTAGTTGGCGACCTCTATTTGAAGTTTTACGACAAAGTATCATGCAAACCATTCAATTCAAAAGCTCGATCCGTAACACAACACGTTTAAACTTTGCCCCAAAAGTTCATGTGATCGACGTTCTACATGAGTTCAAGCATAAAAATTTGTTAATTTATTGTTTAATAAAAAATGTATATATATATAAAGTCCGTGAAAGATTTTATTTAAAAAATTCACCTTTATACATACACAAGAAATAAATTTTCAAGAATCTTCAGTAAAACATCGGTAGGAAAAAAAGTTTCAAATTTGGTGAAGCTTGAGAGAATAAATAAATAATTTATTTATATTTGTCAAACAAATTTTCGAGATGATACTTTTAAGTTGACATAATCATGTTGATCATCGCATCGATTAACAGTGAAAATTTGAGAAATGATCATACGAGCATTAAAACAAAATTGTAAAATTTCATAGAAATTAGGAAACCGGTCTTGCAAAGACAAATATAATTAAAAACTGGTATTCGTCAGTAATCATGATGGACAATCATTTATCCATCAACGTAACTAAAAATTTATCAATTATTATAATTGAAAGTAATAAAGTTTACGAAAAAAAAAATCTCATACCGTTTAAGAAAATACCTGTAAATGTTTATTTTTAAACGAAACTTGTTCAATTTCAAAATAATATGAAATAAAAAATTCCCTCGTAATGAAGCGTTTATTGTCGTTTTATTCAAACGATTTTATTTGTTGTTTTGTTTTTCAGCGTACTAAACTGAAATATCACAACGATGAGATCGAAAAATATTTTCGATTTTGGAATCATCTATAGATGACAAATGCTTTTGAAACAAACAAGATGAGGCAACGTTGAACTGGCAACTGTTTGGGTAAAAGTGCGCGTGATATAGAGCAAAATAATCGTTGATTGTTCTAGAAATCAGAATTAATTGCTCGTTCGTGGCCTTGTACGGCTACGAATCGGCTTCAAATTTACAATGGAGTGGTACAGAAAGTTTCGGAGGTGAGACGCGTTTTCGTAAGCAAAACGACAAATCTCGAAAACAATCCTTCAAATTTAATTTTTTCAGCTCCAAAAATAAACAGCCTCTACGAGACGACGATCTCGAGACTGTTGACGAGAGAAAATCGAGATGGAGAAGTATTTACGTAATTTACTTCACAATGTTTTTAATGTCCCTGGGATTCAGCATTATTCTGACGGGAGTATGGCCGTACCTCGATAAGGTACAGTTCATTGATAATAAAAAAAAAAATTTTTAAACAAATTGTTGTAATACTAATAAATATGTAATTTAAAAAAATGTTGATAAAATGTATTCTTTCAAAGTTAGATATTTGCAGTATCGAATAATCTGACAAAATTCATGAAAAACGATTTGATTCTTCTACGAATTTCGTCGTAAATTGATCGCTATTGTGAAATATTTCCTACATATGTATTCATCTTAATTCGAGATACGGTTTTTTTTTGAAATAATTTATGAAATTTTAAAAAACGATTGAGAACAATCGATATTCGATAAAGATTTATTTTTGAGAATAGGACCGAGTAAATTGTTCAAAGTGGTTAACAATGGGGAGGGAAGGTTGAATAAAAGTTCTCGTATTCGGTGAAAAATGTACTTTGGATGCTTCTATATATGAGAATGGCGTCCCTCAAGATCGAACGATATGAAGCTCATTGTATTATTTCAGCTAGATCCTACAGCGGGAAAAGAATTTATGGGCTACGTAGTCGCGGCTAATCCACTCGGTCAAATGCTGTTTTCACCACTGTTCGGCTGGTGGGGAAACAAAATAGGATCTGTAAGATATCCCCTCTTGATCTCATTGGCGCTCTTCACCTGCTCCTCCGCCGTTTACAGTATGCTCGAGATTATCCCTGGTGACAAGAAAGCGTACATGATCTTCGCCAGATTTCTCGTCGGCGTCAGTTCCGGTAAATAAATTCCTCCTCCGTCGATCTCAAAATCACGTCCCCGCTGATTTTCGTCGTATTATTTTTCAGCGAACATTGCCGTCGCGCGATCCTATCTTTCCGCCGCGACAAAATTGTCGGAAAGAACCGGAGCTGTTTCCATGGTATCTCTCGCCCAGGTGAAAAACAAAATGCAAATACCGTATAAAATATACAAAATCGTATAGGATAAAAAATGAATGGCGACTGATTTCTTTTTTTTTCTTTTTTTTTTTTCAAAATAAAATATACGCCCCGTATTGAATTTTTTCGTAACAAGCGTCGCATGGACGAAGAAATATACTCTATTTTGTGTATTTTTCGATTGGAGTGACATTTTTGGAAATATATTTTATTTTTTCACTTTAATACCAGGTACTGGGTTTCGTAGTTGGCCCGGGTTTGCAAGCGGCCGTAACGCCTCTGGGCGATGAAGGTTTTCGCTTGATGGGACTACCCTTCAATATGTACACAATGGCCGGTTGGATAAACGTTATAATGGGAATATTCAACTTCGTACTATTTCTACCGTGGAATTTTACGGAGCGGAAGATTGCTGCGCGCGAAGCGATGCGCGATCAGGGAATCGCTTCCGGTGAGTCAGAGCCCATGCGTGCATGATGATAAACTATCTGTACGATGAATGCAGAAAAAAATTTGTTCAAAATTCAAAGATAGATTTATAGAAAACTAGCCGACCCGGTAAACTTCGTATCACCTACACAATCGATTCACATACAAAATCAACAATTTTTTTTATTTTTCCATTTTTCAGCTTACACCGAGAGAAATCACGATTGTCGATTTTATCATAAAGTGACAACTATGCTGATTATTTTATAACTAAATATATGTTTATCGTAAAATAAAGTATATTTAGGATTGAATCTGAACAGAATATAATTAGTTCCATGATGATTGGTATAGTTGTCACTTTTGTATAGTAAAATTTATCATTTTATCTTTTATCTCAAAATTTATCTTTTCTCTCAGTGTGTAATTTTACAGTTTTTCCAACGATTTTTTTTTCTAAATCACTCCTGAACTATGGTGAATAAAATCAAAAAAATTATTCAAGTCTGTCAAGCTTTTTATGAGTTTTAACGAGACTAACGCACAGCGGTTTATTATTGTATCTATAGATTTACAAAAAATTTTTGAGCCATCCTTTGAAGGGTATAAAAATTTGGGGTTACAAGTATTTTTTGATGTCAAGTAAAAAAAATACAAAAAAAAATTTTTCTGGATAGGGACACCCTAATCACCTAGTGGTATGAAATATACTTTACGATTTATTCTCATACCTACCAATTATGTATATAAAATTTTATAAAAATCGGTCGAGCCGTTTCAGAGGAGTGTGACCACAAACACCGGGATACGAGATTTTTATATATGAGCTATTCCACACCGTTTCGATCACTTTTAGACCTGACCCCTTTCGATTTTGCTGAAACTTTTTTATCATTTTCTACCCTACTGAAAACCTCTCTGAGAATTTTTTCAGTTATACTTTTTAATAAAAAAAAAAGATCAAAATTATTCATATCTATCTTAATGGTTTTTTTTGAGTTCTTTGAAAAAAAAACAAAAATTTCTCGATGATTACCATTTTTAATTTTTTTTTCTATTTTTTATAAAAAACTTTATCATTTCTTACGAATCCTCAAATTTTGTCAAAGTGGTGTTTTTTCGATTTCTATATTTTTTTTTATTTTTTGAAAAAAAAAAACTGAATAAATTCTCAGAGAGGTTTTCAATAGGGTAGAAAATGATAAAAAAGTTGTAGCAAAATTGAAAGGAGTCTTCAATAGCTTATATATATATATATAAAGAATATACATTTTTTTTCACAAAGAGGAAGAAACGTGGAAATCGGTCAAGCCCGATTATCTCGCCGCTTGGACTCTCATATGCGCATTCTTCCTTCTCGTCTTCAACTTCGTACTCTTGGAAACGTCAGTTTAAACTTTCCTTTCAATGTTTTCATTATTTCGTGAGACTCGTCCCTGTTTTTTGAACGTTTGGACATCATTTTTCAGACTAGGCACGTCGCTGACGATGGATCAGTTCGCCTGGTCCAAAACGGAAACCCTTTATTACATGGGAATACTGATGAGCGTCGGTGGCGTGATCGCCTGCGTAACCTTCGTCATGATTGGGCCTCTCTGTAAAAGGTCAACACGTTTTTGACACTTATTTTTTAAAAAATCGTAAGAAAAAAATTGACTTTTTTTTCGACGACAGATTCGACGAACGAAAGGTCATGCTCTGGGGTGGATTTTTTTTCATGGTCGTTGGCAGAATATTGTGCATTCCCTGGGGTCCGGATCCACCTCTAATCGCAGAAATAGATTGTGAGTCCGAGCTCAGTATCATTATTAAAATTTCTAATAATTGTATAATCGACTGAGAAAACATTTTAATATATGTAAATTGTAAAGTGTGAATTGTTTGCATGTTTGTTTATTTACTATTCTTTCATGCATTATATATTTAAATCAATTTTTATGAAATTTAGAACACGTAGAGTATCGCCTGAATCAAATGACGATGAAATTCATTTTTCTCATGAAAAGTGGTTTCTGATAAAAATTTTGTGCCATAAATGTAATTTTTCCCATAAAAGTCACTATTTCCTAATATTAAAGTCAATCCTTTTCATACATTTTTTTCATAATAATTTATTTCTTGTAAATAAGTTTTGTACAAATCTCATGAATTTTCTACAAAAATAAATTTTTCCTGTAACAATTAACTTATCCCACAGTGAAATTACTTTTCGAATAATAAAATTTAAATATTTTAATACAATTTTATGCTACAAATAAACATTTTAAAAAAGAATTATTTCTTCCTATGAAACGAAATCTATTTTTCAACATTCAAAAATCAAAAATATCGTTAAAAAATTAATTAAAAAGGGTGTATAGGCCAAATAGGCTTGAGATTCTGATTGAGGGGATCAAAATACATAAAAATTTGACTTGTCCTAGTTCTATAGAAATTTTTTTATCATTTTTTTAATACGGTTTTTCGAAATTTACTCGAAATTTTGACGCTGTACAGACTCCAGATTCGTATTCAGCGCGCCAAAATCCATAAAGATAAGGGGTTCTGGTCAAAAGTACAGACTACTTTTTTTTGTCGTTTAGTATTGTTACGGAGATCAATTTTCATCAGAAAAATAATGAAAAATCGTACACTCTCAGAAGTAATATCTAATGAAGCAATAACTATATATAACAGAATGATTACAGTTTAACTTGCTCGATTAAGTACACTGAGAAAAATTTTTTGTTGAATCAACAAAATTTCAATTGATTAAACCAAAATGTTGTTGAATCAACAAAATTTCAGTTGATTAATTCAAAATTTTTCGAATCAACAAAATTTCACAAAATTTTTTTTCAGTGTACAATAATTAAATAATTCGTTTGGCAGTGTCGGCGAACGGATCGAGGCTGATGAACGGGACGGAAATTCTCGGATGTCCGAGTACGCAGGAATGGTGTCGAACGACCCCGAGGATGACAGTGTCGCAATTTCTGGCCGGTTACGGATTCACGTCTCTCGGATATCCGGTCGGTGTGACGCTGGTCCAGACGATATTCAGCAAAGTGCTGGGTCCTCGTCCACAGGGGGTCTGGATGGGAATAATGACCGGAGCCGGGTGCGCGTCCCGAGTAATGGGTCCTGTCTTCGTCGGTCTCATATACACCCGCTGGGGAACTTATCACACTTTCGGGATAACCGGCTCGACCCTGATAGTCGCTATGATCTGGCTGCAACTTTTGTACAAGCGACTCATTCCCCAGGCTGCCAAATCGAAGGAAAATCCACCCGGGGAGAACGGCGTCAGGTCGGCGGACGTCGAGAGTCCTCTGGTGAACTCTCCTGAAAATTCTCACAAAGATATCGAGATGCAGAATCTGAACGGCACCGCGAACAGAGAAAAAGACTGACGGTATATAGATATTTTTTTTAAAAAAAAGTGTTTATTTCTGTTTTTATTTTTCAACAATAGAACAAAGCTTTCTATCGTTCGTTACTTTTCTTCGAGTCTTTTTGTACAATTCGACCAGAGATTATTTATGTACATATATATATATATATACGTAATAGGAGTAAGAGGGAATCGTTCAATTATTTTTGGGTATACTTCGGGCGATGCGTAAGACTTATTTTTCAACGGAAAATAAAAATAAACTCGATACACTGTCACGCACGCTCGTTGCTTTCCCTGATGGTAACCCGCGCGGATCCTTTCTTCTCGCGTTCGGCATAAATCGGTGAAAGGTTCTCCGGCGAAGATGTTGAGCAAGGACGATCGATGCGGCTGAAAATGAGCGCCGAGGAAGAAAAAACCCGATGGAGATAAGAGGAAGAAAAAAGAAAGGCGATGGGAAACTGATGCGGATGTTGTTATACGAACGCTCGATGCATATACGCACGCACAAATTCACACACATGCACCCGCAGGTTATATTCCTTCACACTTGAGAAATCGCTTTTTCCATTGGAAGGTAACTGTGCGAAACAACACCGCGTCCACGCGATATCATCATCCGCTATTGCAAGGACGACTCGCTCTCGCTTCTCTCGCATATTTATTTTCTATTTTTTCATACGTTCCGATTGGTGCTAATACGGACAACTCGAAATACCGTTTCACCTGCAGATCATAAATATAAGCTAAACGTCCCAATAGTTGGACAGCTAAGGATTTCTCATCACACTTTATCTCTTTGTTTTAAAAATATTCAAGCAAATAAATCTGCTTCAAATTCACATCTTGACTATTTTCTGATATTTCAGTGATCCAAAATTCATTGAATATATTAATTTTAAATTATATCTTTAGTAAATAAATACTTGAACGTTTGAATATGTAGAATGTCCCAATAATTGGACAGCTAAAGGTTTTCATACTTTATCTTTGCTTTATAAATATTCAAACAAAAAAATTTGCTTCAAATTCACATCTTGACTATTTTCTTATATTTCAGTGATCCAAAATTCATTCAATATGTTAATTTTAAATTATATCTTTAGTAAATAAGTACTTGAACGTTTGAATATGTAGAATGTCCCAATAGTTGGACAGCTAAAGGTTTTCATACTTTATCTATGTTTTAAAAATATTCAAACAAAAAAATTTGCTTCATATTCACATCTTGACTATTTTCTGATATTTCAGTGATCCAAAATTCATTCAATATGTTAATTTTAAATTATATCTTTAGTAAATAAATACTTGAACGTTTGAATATGTAGAATGCCCCAATAGTTGGACAGCTAAAGGTTTTCAAGCTTTATCTTTGCTTTATAAATATTTAAACAAAAAAATTTGCTTCAAATTCACATCTTGACTATTGTCTGATATTTCAGCGATTAAAAATTCATTCAGTGTGTTAATTTTAGATAATATCTTTAGTAAATAAATACTTGAACGTTTGAATATGTAGAGTTTGTTCCAATAAATTAACGTTATGAAAAATAAACTTCATATTGTATACGAAAAACAATCCATACGATTTTATTGAGAAATAAATAATTCAAATATTAAAAATAATATAGCAAAAATTATCCAACTATTGGGACGTTTACCTCTTATTTCACATAGGAAATTGCTCAAAAATCTTTGCAATCATTATCATTCGATAGAAACAGTTTATTTTATTTTCAACAAAAAAAAATCAAATAAAGTTCTTCAGGCAGATTCGGGTGTCCGGAATTTCCACTAATTTAATAAAATGGCGCTATATAGGCGCGAGAGCCTCGTGCCGGCTGTCAGACGAGAATCTCGCTTTCGCGCGTGCGGTAATATCACTCTTGGACGCTCGTAATCGTGATTCCACTCGTGTTGTTTTTATTTTTCTGCGGGTTTCGCGGTGACCGCAAATCTCGGTAGCGAGACTTCGATCCCACGGTATCGACTGTTCGAGGACCGCGGATAATCGCGTCTGATTGATTTTTCCGCGTGTCCTTGAACCAATAATCGCATCGTCAGCTATATTTATAAAAAATTGTCGTAATTTTTGCGACATCAGCGTGACCGAATTTCTGAAAACTTTGATGAAATTTTTCGATGTGTGCGATGGAAGGATGGGGGTGAAGAGACAATGGGGCAGAATAAGAGTCGTCGGATAATTTCGCTCTTTGGGCCTCTTATATTATTATCACGGTCCTTGAATCGTGCCCCCTCCGCCGTGAAACCACATACTCCCCGGTTTTATGGTTTACCGCCTAGAACGAGATGAGGATACGATATATTCTCCTTCGCGAAATATCAACAGTCTCGTATTAGCGAGGGAAACGCTCGCCGGCGAAAAACTCTTTGTTCAAAAATCTCGATCGTGCCAGCACACTGAGAGAAAACACGATAGTAAATTTTACCATAAAGTGACAACTACACTAATTATATTACAATTATATATATATTTATAGTTAAACATAATATATTTAGCCATACACTGTAAAAAATTCGGTGTTAAAATGGTGTTAATTAAACACCATTCTTGGTATATATAGTTCCCATCGTTTGGTGTTGAATGGCATGGTGTGTTTATACATGTGGTTAGATATGATGTGTCAAATCAGTGTAAATAATTAATACTGCAATATAAATACCATTTAGTGCATAAAATTAATGAAGGAACACTATTCTTGCTAACATCATTTGGTGCGAATAAAAAATATATACAGATCAAGCAACTCAATAATATGAAGAATATTTTGGAATAATGTAAAAGTTTCGATTTGGTTGTAAGGTTCGTGCACAACTTTGTTCACAAAAAATTCTTTTCTCTCTCTAAATGCAGATATTTACCTTGATGTAGGGTACTTTTTACTATCTAGGCTTGTTCTTTTTTTAAAAAAATTTATATACTAATTTTTTTTTATAATACATGCAACGTTGATACTGATGAGTAGAAAGTATTTTGGTGATGTTTCAAAAATTTTTATATTTAAATATCAGTTCCTTGAAATAATAATGCTTCCTTTCAAACCTGATTAACAATAGATGCCCTCGAGGATGGATTTGCTTAATGATATTCGGATTCTGGGTCATAAAATAATGTTTTGGTATGCCAAGCTTCAGCTTAGGTACCTGATACTAAATTTTTCGCGTTTATTCTCGTCCGTTTATTGCCACTTGATAGAGTGGACTGCCAGAAATGTAAAGAACGTTTTATTGCTGAACAGGTATGGGTGAAGCTCGATACTTTTCTGAAAAATGAAAATTTTTCAATATAGGTGATGCTTATTTTATCGATGGTGCGATAAACATCCATTGAAAAATTTTCATTTTTCAGGAAAGTATCGAGCTCTGCCCATCCCTATGTTGCTGAAAATATCGATTTTTAATCCTGTGAAATCAGCATGTATAACACCGCCCAAAATCTTTTACCAAACACACCGGTGTTATTATTTTACACCATTTCTTTTTACCACTCACACAATATGGTTAACACCGTGAAATTTTTTACAGTGTAGGATTTAAACAAAATGTCCGGAAACCAAATTCGTTTGAAACAAAAAAAAATTTCGTTCCGATTCGTTCAACGATATTTTTTTCCAAATTGAACTAAATTCATTGATTTAATTAAAGTTTAATTATTTTAAATAAATAAGTGTTGTTTCAGCGAGACATTTTAGACTAAATACTTTCCAACTAAATCTACATTTCGGTGCAATTAGTTCAATAATGATCGGTGCAGTTGTCACTTTTGTATAGTAATATCTATACCATACACTTTTATCTCAGTGCATCATGAAAATCTTGGCGACATCCGTTTTATTCCTGTGTAAGTACAATATCAGAAGGGCGTCGAATGAATTGGAGCGTGTAAGAAACGATATCCGACGAATATTATCGTCCGAAGGTTTAAATTGAAGATTTCCATCGAGGAAAAATCTCTGTGTCCGCCAATGATGAGAGGTGTAATAACGTATATGTTTTTTTTTTTTAATTTTTGCTCGATTCCCGGTGCAGGCTTCGTTGAGCCGATGCGAGGTCAGAGCGAAGTGGACGGTGAGACCGAAGTTATGGCCGATTCAAGCTGGTGGTCCAGAAGGATTACGAAAATCGATAGAAAATTCATGGGGTTGGACGGCGAAGATAGCGCGAGACGCGATCTCGGAAGATGGCGAGATGGCCCGGGCAGCGGCGATACGGGGCGACGACCGCGTCCTTTTTCATCGTCGTCGGCGTCGCGGTCGAAAAAAGCGCGATTCCCCATAGATCTGAGCATTCCTCCGGAGCCATCGCCGATTCTTCTGCCACCTTTCGCGACCCCTTCCCCGGTGTTCCGTCTGAATCTCTCCGACTCGCGAGAAAACGCGATGAGCATTGCGCTACGGGGCACGAACGATGAATCATCCTCGAACAAGACGGGAAAGCCCTCGGCCGCGCTCGAGCGAGTACAAATCTACGAAATAACTGCGCCGAGGAACGCGACCCCGATTACGGAAAATAAAGTGGATCGCTTCGATGATGATTCAGCGCCGAATTATTTATCAGGCGCCGATGACGAGAGTCCTCGCTGGATTAATGAGAATAACGCCAACGAAACAATCCCGGAAAGCTTTGGCAGTTTCGAAATAAGGAAAATGCTAAATAATCGTGAAAACTTTGAAATAAATAATAACTCGCAGGATAGCATTCGGGATGTGAATTCTCGTAACGAATCCGATAATGAGACGACGAACGTTGATGTCTTCACGAACAGATATAATCTCGTTAAAACTTATTCACGGGGCAGCAGAAAGTATCAGGATTATTTCTACAATGAGAGAGCTTCGACGAGGAAACGGATGTTCTCGGAATATTCACGATACGATTCGCGACGAAGAAATGGCCGTCGTTTCCATTATTTCACACTAGGCGGTGAGTTATCGTCGTTATACGATTACTATTTTCGATTATTCTGATAATTATAGATATTCTGATATTTCTCATAATTTGATCATTATAATTTCAGAAATATCACGATATTTCTGGTAACTGTATTGCCCCATTTTTACACGTCGTCTCTATACTTTAATATTGTTTTAATTTATTGAAACTAATAAAATTACAGATTTTTTTCGATTGGCAGAAAATGGTATAATAAATCAATACTTTTTGCGAGCTTTTCATCATTAATGTCTTTACTTTTACTTATAGTTTTTTTTTATCATTCGTTTTGTGAATTATGAGAGAATTGTGAATTATTCTGATAATTAGATATTATGATATTTCTGATAAGTTGATCATTCTAATTTCAGAAATATCACGATATTTCTGGTAACTATACTTTAATACTGTTATATAATTTATTGAAACTAATAAAATTACAGATTTTTTCCGATTGGCAAAAGATGGTATAATGAAACAATACTTTTTGCGAGCTTTTCATCGTTAATGTCTCTATTTCTACCCATATTTTTGTTTTGTCATTCATTTTGTGAATTATTTAGATTAATACAAAAAAAATCGCGATACAGAAAAAGGTCATTCATTTATCAAAATATTTCTGTATTTATTAAATTGTTTAATAATTTTTTATATTCTAATGAAAACATTCGTCGAAACATTCTTAGATCTTGAATCACTCTGTAATATCGAAGCCTCTGGAGTTGCGCCAAGTTTAATAACTTCTGACGTCGTACACGCGATGCTTGAACATTCAAGCCGATAAACAAGCAAACATTTTTTCTTTGTTATTATATTTGACACAAATGAAGTTCTTTATCTAGTTTCTACAATATTAAACTTTATTAATTTCATTTTATTTTTTCCTCCACGATATTCATAAAGCATACAGCAATTATGCATTTTCTTTCATACAATGTTTTCTCAGATTATCTTACAATTTTATGACATGGTGTTGTAATTAATAGGAATGAATTATTCAATTATTCATGAAAGTCAATTATCTTTCAACATTTTTTTATTAACGTTCTTAAATTGTATATGGTTACAAGACGAGGACTCCGCAGTGGGGTCTGTGCCAGGAATTCCTGGTCGGGATTATCCCATTCACCAGGAGCACACGCATCATCATCTTCGAAACCGGATCGTTAGATTTCCGTGTCCGAAGGCTCGAAAGAGTCAAATTTACTTGCCCGACCGAGCCTCACGATGTCAGGTAACGCGAAATTTCAATATCTTCAGAAAACCATAAATTAATGAAACGATTCTGGAAAAAGAAAACTTTCCCAAAATATCCTATTGATTGTTCTATATACTTCTATTGAAATTAAAATATTTTCAGTATATTAAAAAGAAGTTTATCAAAGACAAGAAATTCTGAAAACAAAATATCATCTTGCATATTTGTCAAATTAATTTCAGATTTTCTACGTGTGTTATGGATCAAAAACCGGAGTCCCAATGGTCTGTCCGAATGGAACTCTGTTCAGCGAAACTCTGCAAGTGTGCGACTGGTGGTACAACGTTTCCTGTTGAGAATAACCCTCGACAGAAGCAGCAGAAGCAAGCACACGATTGTACCCGATTCATCTTAGTCACTATTTTATCACTCACAGATAAAAACGCGCTTCGCGAGAAACAAAAGCTCTTTATTCGCTAATTAAATGCCCCGCTGCGTCATTAATTCCCCTTTCGTACGAAATGCCAGATTTTCCTCGATGATTCAACGTTTGAGAACAAGAGACGAAGAGAAATGTAAATAACGCGTTTGCGAAATGATCGTATTATAGACGCATATTATTCCTTCTATCTCGATCTTGCCACTTTGTTCCACGGGATTCTCGATCGTCATCGTCCTCCCTTATATTCCCCTCTCTCCCATTTTCCTTAGTTCGGAGAGAGACTAAGAGCCAAAAGGATACGCGAACACGAAAATTCCGAAAAGCCTGGACCACACATTTTCATTCTCGAGATAAATTTCTCTCGGGGTATATAGCGAAAGTTTCACGAGGGTGCGCGAGATCGTATCGGAAGGGCGGAAACTTCAGGATCGTGATTTTTCGCGTCGCGTGTGGATGACGACAAATATGAGCTTCCACGTGAGCGTCTGTGTGTGTGTGTGTGATGGAGCGCATCCTTTTGTTGCAATCTCGGATTCGAATATCTACTATAATGCATCTGAGAGTCAATATGAGGAAATCTAGGGAAACTTAACCCCTCGGTATAAAACTACACTTCTGGGAGTACATATGATCTCGAATATATCCTCAACGAGGAAATTCGAGCTCCGAATCACGCCTGCTTCTTTGTCCCCGAAGCAGGGGTGAGCCAAAATAGGCACTTAAATAACAAATGGAATTTTTTTCCCTTCCTTTCGTCGCCACAATTGGCAACAGTACACACCTATTGTAAACTATACACACAAATACTTTTGAAACAAATATATTTAAAACAATTCGAAATTTACAAAAATAAAAAATATATGCGAAGTTTGACATTTTTTTCATTGATTTATATGACGTCAAACAGATGGAGTTAAATTTTTTTACTGGAATAAATATTGGTTGTATCCTGTGGACATATGTATAAATCCGAAAGTTCGTATTTCTGTTTGTTTATTTTTTATTTTTTCACGATTGAACGGCTCAATCGGTTTCGATAAAATTTTATACATATTCCACCTGAAGTAAATAGAGTCAAATATTATTTATTCGGATTGATTATTTGTCGTAAAAAAATATTGTTTTATCACAATAACAGAGTATGTAAAAAACATGCTTTCACCCATAATTTTTACCATTTAAAGAATAATATTCTCTATAAATAATATCATTTTCCCCTTAAAATTGATTTTTTCCATGTATAAATCAATACGTCATAAAAATTAATTTTTTACATAATAATTTATTAGTCACAAACTTACTAAAAACTTAACAGTTTTTGTTTTTTTTTACGTAAAACTTCATATTTCAAATAAAAATTAATTTATTTCATAATTAAAATCGTTTCTATAATTAACGTAAGCTATACAAATAATTGTTTATCTTAAAATCAAATGTTTTCTTCGTAATTTAATCTTTATTTAAAAAATTGTATAAAAGTTTAAGAGTATACTACAAGGACGCGAAGCATTCAAAGACACTGAAAGATATACCATTTGTATGAAAGCCTTAAAACAGTGTAATTTTTTTGAGATCGATTCATTTTGCCCCGATTGTCCCCCAAGTGCGGAGAAAATCGCGCAAAATTTAAAAGAGAAAGAGAAAGAGAGAAGAATGTGGTGACTCACCCTTTTAAACGGCGTTACGAATCGGCGATCTCGCACGCCCCTGCAGAACCGTGAATTCATTTATTTGTAATGCTCTCCTTCTTCTATTTTCTGCAAACGTACATAGAATCGGTGGTCTACATGTATACATGTTTTATATGAAAGATAAGGGTGAGCTGGGCACCATTAAAGGGGCTACTAAAGTCATGGCTAATATATATATCGATAGAAGCCACAACAGGCCCTATTGCTTCGTACATTATGTACGAGCTCACATACAAATGTCATTTCTGCACTCCCCGCGGGGGCGATGCACTCCAAACGTGAAATTGACCTTTTTTTTCTCCCTTTGAAGCATCTCGATAAGTCATTTCGATTCTTATCTACATTATTTATAACACGTCACGCCTATACTCGAGATAAATTTGGCCAAATCCCATTTCCTATCGCGAAAACACGCGGCTAATTTCAAATTCGTCGGACAAGATTTTTTTTCACCCCTCTCGTTTTTTTTCTCCTTCCAAGTGTCGATGACACCGAAATCCAAATCCCCACTCCTGATGCTCGTTACCGATGTATGATAATTGGACGACAAACCTCGGATGCGCCGATGATGCATTGAGAATAGAATGAACTGGGAACGCTCGACCTAATTTGAAAAGTCGAGTCAGCATATTTTCAGAGGAAATGAATATTATATATTCGAGTCTCTCTCGTTTGTGTAATTTGTTAATGCTACGGTCTGCCGGATAATCGACAGAAATCATTAAACAAATTTCGAAAAAAATTCGATGTGTATAATAAAAAAAAAAGACGCTCACTCAATATAACTGCGTCGAAGTAAAAAGAGGAAAAAATATATTATTCGTCTTATTAAAGTAAAAAAACGTGTTTCCAACGCAGTTATTCGCCGCAAATGTCGTTACGAGACGTGGCAACCCTCCCCGTAGGGGAGAAACCCCTGCTGGAATTTTTTTCATTTTTTTTTTCGGTTAACCGTGCAAAATTGATCCGCAATATGTGCGAGCCTCTTTTTAGGTACGGAGAAAAAAGTAAAAGAGGGAAAAAAGGAAGAAAGAAAAAGATGCGCGCTGTTGGTTATGTATGCTGCGGCTCTCCTCGGGGTCACGCACTCTCTCGTGGAACATATTGAAGCAAAGTTGTGACAGTGCGAAGAGCGACGGGGGGAGAGTCGCGGATAAAATTTATGAAAGATCGTTTTCGCATAATATAGTACACGAGGATACACACGTTGAAGAACAATAGTCAGCGATGGGGCAAACCGCGCGTTGCACACACTCTCGTGTATAATGGAAACGAGCGCTGGGGGAGAGTTTTCGCTGTAAGTTATATCTCGGCGCGCGCGAGGCGGTCTATCTCTCGAAAAGTTGATGGCATTACTTTGCAAGTCACGAAACGCATCTCCCAGCTTCGTCTATAAAATTGGCTCGAGCATTAGAGACTCGGAAAAAGGGAATAGAGTATAAAAATGTACAAAATTCCCCTATCCGTATCATCGCCGTGGAGAATCGTGTATTTTCCAATTCCGTTACACACACTCTATACGGACTCCTTCATTTTCGCATTAATCATTGATCGCGAATCATATATACGTCGCTCTTCTCGCGAGTGACCAAGCAGTGAGTCATAATCGATGAGTTTAACTCGAAATCTAAAATTCGTTTCACGAAAAATAAACTGAAACTGAAATTTAAGATTAACCAATTTTTAGCTTAAAATTACATATGGCAATAAAGATTTTTATAAATTAAGATTTTAGGGAGATGGTGTCTTATTGGAGAATTGACAATTGAAAAAATTTTAAAAATTCCAACTGAGAATTGTAATTGAGAAGTTCATTGATTCAGAATTGTTTGAGATATTACAATTGAGAATTGTATTGAAAAATGTTGAGTATATATACTGTCAGTGTTCAAAAATAATATTAAAATGTAAAAGATATAGTAAATATCAAAGGGTTATTTTTCTACTTTTTTCTGTGAAATATTGAAAAAAGAACAATAATTTATAAACTTATATTTATAAATTTCATGTTCTTTTAAAATTAAATAATACATCAATGAATAGTAAATATGAGTATTGAAAAGTTTTAACATGTATATGGCCCAATAGGCAAAATGGACCCTCTCTTTAATGTCGAAAATTTCAACACATGTTTTTATGCAAAGTTTTAAAAAATCATATTTTTGAAACCATTTCATACAAATTTACCTTAAAAGTGATGAATAATGCATTGACGTTCGTTGCTCACGAGAAAATCGCGAAGTTTGAGACGCGACTTAATTTATTCGTAGCTTCGTCCAGCGGACCAATTTAAATGAATTCTTAATTCTAGAAAGCTGGCGTACCAACAGATATTTATGTTACCATCCGTGGAAACCAAGAGGCGCAAAAGAACAGGTAGCGCTGTGAAATCTCCACTTTTCCTGCGGCTCAGTCGATGCGAAACTGCGTTGAAGAAGACAGAGAGGTCGTTTTTTTCCGAGCGCAAAACTTCGCGAACACGTTTTTTTCCTTTCATTCCTCGAATCCAGCGTATATACACACAAGACGATTCCTCGCGGGCTGATCTTGCGTAATTTTGATATTATTCTCATCGCAAAAAATATTGCAATCGCGAATTCATAAGAAATACATATTATTCGAAGCGATAATAGGCTTGAGATTCGCTCGTCGCGGTGGCTTTCACGGTGTAACGTTCCAGCGAATCACGCTTTATTTTGATCTCTTCCTATAAGGAATCTCTTATCGAGGCTTTGAAATACAAAACCAGCGAACGAGTGCAGCGACGAGCAACGCCGAGTGTTACAATTTTATCTTCCGAATGCTATATATCGACGATAAAATATAATCTCTACAATAAAAAGGCTCGAGCCACTTGTAATACACGAGTGTAATAACCACTTTTATTTTTCTCTCGCCATATAATCTTTTATTT
Organism: Cremastinae sp. A BG-2022a; assembly: GCA_030522545.1. NCBI lineage: Eukaryota > Metazoa > Arthropoda > Insecta > Hymenoptera > Ichneumonidae > Cremastinae sp. A BG-2022a. The sequence goes on along the minus strand of JAPYYW010000032.1, from coordinate 86,896 downwards.
CTTAGAAATCTGCTCAACATATTCTTCAACATTTGATTATTTGTTGTTTCATTTATTGCTTATATCTGTTTCCAGTGACTGGATAAAATCTCTTTCCTTAAAAAAAAAAGGGAAAAAAATGAGAAATTCGAGAGACGATTAAAATTTCATTTGAGGCAAAGTGTCGAAATGTGTCTCGTGGATATAGAATGATGTGTTCATTCCTGTGTCAAAGAGAAACAGCCAGAGGCTTTCTCGTACGCAGAATAACTGAATGGGTGTGCTTTCGCTTATTCTTTCTTCTTTTTCCCTCATCCCAAGCGGCAGTATTATCTCACCGCGAAGTACAACGCCGAATAGACATCACGATCGCTCGCAGTACAAACATTTTCTGGATTTAATGGTATTTTAAAAACGTTGAATCACGAACATTTGGGTAATTACTTTCGCTGGCTTGCCCTCGTATTCAACGCGAACGCTTCCGCCGCGAAGCTCACAATACGGGGCTAATGGTGCTCTGGTACTTTTGACCGTTACCAATCTTACCCAGAATTTCAATTTTTTTTTCCATTCAAAATGAATAAAAGAGTATTCAAATTTTTTTAATCCGAGAGCACAGAGATCTATCTATAATCGCATTTTTTTCGCTTCTCAAGTTTTTAAAATTCGTTTCTACCCGTCAGGGTCGCCGAACAAAACGCGAACCGAAGGCCACTAGAGAAATTCAGGATTTCATTTTACATTTTTCAAGTTTTCGTTACACTAATTTTAATCCTAATTCTTTTTTTTTACGTTCTATATGGAGAATTTTGATGCTGCAGTTGTATGTATTTATTATTTCCATGAAGTAATTTCCAATGGATTATATTTTGAACTATCTGTTAAAATTTTAGCACACGATAATTGTATAATTTTCATTTTTCACTTCAAATCATTCAGAATTTTTTTTTTTTACATTTTCGATATTTTTTGTTACACTAATTTTAATCCTAATTCTTCTTCTTCTACGGTCTACGGGAATAATGTTGATTCCCGGTAGTCGTATATATGTATTTATTATTTTCCTGATATGATTTTCAATGTGTATTTGATCATAAAAGTTTAGCACACAATAATCTAATATATAAAATTCTCCTATCACGGTGTTAGTGTTTATACTCCTCGGAAACGGCTTGATAGATTTTGATGAAATTTTTTATGTATATTTTGTAGGTCTGAGAATAGGTTTATAACTATTTTTTATACCACTAAGTGATAAGGATGGTTCATACTAAAAAAAAATTTTCTTATTTTTTAGACGAAATTTTTCTTGTTATTTTTTTATGGTGATGCATTAAAAAATATATTCAGCGCTATAGATATTTGAATCGTTCTACAGCAAACACCTATTATTTAATATCATTTTATAATTTTTAACCAGGATCGATAGCTGATCAATTACAATAGGACAAAAAAATAAATGTCTATGTCTTCATAGACAGTTATATTTTTATACACTAGAAACAATTTATATGGCAAAACAACGTTTGCTGGGTCGGCTAGTTGTATATAATAATATATATATGTATTCATTTTTACCCTTTGAACTTTCATAAAATTATATAATTAACCTATAAAATAACTATATTTTATTTTGTATTTTAAAGAGTTGCGTTGCTTAAATATTTTAATTGAAATTTCTCATTCAGGGCTTTCCAATTAAAATACGAACACACACACGCGCGACAGCATTGATTGTTTCTCCCGAGGGAGTAAAACTTCAATCGGAAAAAGAAGGAAACGAGGGAGGCAATCGAATTCTCGAGGCGATTGATCACGAGAGTCGATTCGGGGAAAGCGCAACACGCGACAATATTCTCGAGATCGGATTTGTGCATGTGCAATAGAAGCGAAATTTCATCAGCGGAGAGAGGCGACGGGGGAGGGTATAGTAGTAAGGAGGAATAAAAGGCGAAGAGGGAAAGGTAGTGTGGTCGGCGCAACAGGCGGTAATCGGGATTTGCATTCTAGAGGGGCACACTTTGTCTCCCCGATAATTGATCCAATTACGAAGGGTTCTGCTGGATGGCTCGTGGAGAGAAAGATTTCTCGTGGGCAGGTCACCTCGAGGCTTTCGCCACGGTCCAGCGATGCTCTCTTCGTGCATCTCTCTTTCTCTCTCCTCCGACGTGCTCTGGGCGGGATTCGTTCATCGCGTCTCTTCTCTTCGAGTACCTTTTCCTATATATCGTCGCTATATATGTATATATTCCTTTTTGTTCTATATACACACATATACATATATATACGCGTGTACATATTCCGTCAGGGCGATGTTATGAGCGAACTCGAGCGAGATAAATAATACCATGTCCCAACTCCTCCTCCAGCTGCATCGTCCCAGGTATTTTCGCTTTATTCTCATTTCGCTTCTCCTCGACTCTCATCCACCTTCTCCCTCTCGTCTCTCCTTTTTTTTCTCCATTTTTGGGAATTCGAAACGCACGAGCTTATCCCCCCTCAGCTTCCATCGCGTGTCACTCACTCTCGTACCTGACCCTTTTGAGAAAAAATCAGTAAAAATAAATATATTCGGAGATGAGTTTCCCATTAAAATTTCACTGTTCGGAAAATAACGTATACGACGTTTTCAACGAAATTTTCTCCTGTCTCCTCTTCATCTATTCTTGAATATTATCGTGCAGAGAGAAGAATAGAGGGTTATGAAGAACATTTGAAAATCGGGTCGATTATTGAACGAGTTTTTTTTCAGGGAGAAATAAATTATTGCATGATATTTCGAGTCCGGGATCGTTCCGAATGAAAAAAAAGCACTTGAGCATTTCTTTTGCGCGGAATGAGAGCGAGTATTATAGAAATAAAGTAAATTAGGCAGCGAACTGGCCTGCTCGCGGGCATTCGAGAGTTCGGATTCACCCATGGGTGAGCATCCTCGGAGCTTCAATGGATTTTTCCAAATGCCTTTTTGCAGGCTCGTTCGCTCGTGTAACTTGCCCGAATTGTAGGCTTCCCCCTAATGCCGGCCTTCAAGAGGTTGCGAAATCAACGAAAAGCGAGCGAATCCTGAAATTTAAGGGAAACGAAAAAAAAGCTCGCAGTCGCTTCACCGTCAGCGAAAGAGGAATAAGTCTTTGAGCCAACGAGGCAGGTGTGCTGACCAGAAACAAAATAAACACAAACAGTACAAAAAAAAGGATCACAACATTCCGCGTCAACCGAACGAAATTTCATTTCGAATATAACTTTACTCTCCGTTTCCCGTACAAATTTTCCACAGAGCCCCAAAACAAGCAGTTTTATTCATTTACGATTAAAAAGTACATTTCGAAAAGAATGAATTAATTGCTTCATTCGTACCATTATTCTCACGATATAATTGTAAAAAAGTTTTCAATTGTGGTACGCCCACTGCGTGGGTGTATTTAAAACACATATTTTCACGTCAAATACTTCCGTGGGTAATTTTTTTTCTCGCACGCTTCCTCCAAAAAATAAGGGAAAAAAAGCAAAAGGGACGTGTGTATAGTACAGATTTTGGTTAATAAAACACGAAATTATATTTGCCGCGGATGTGTGGTACGGATGCGTGACTAAACCGAGCTGAAATGCGAGATATTCCGTAGAGGATCACGATTCAAGTATATATTCGACTTAACGAGACTTTAATGGATATGTATCCTCGATTTCGGTCTCGGGTTATGAAAAACGCGTGTGCGACCTTCCTCACGAAAAATATTTCTCGTTGTGCGAGTGCGTATGAAATTTCGTATATTAAAAAAAAAACGACGGAATAAAAGTCAAGGCGCGCACGCGTGCAAGGATTTCCTCGGGAAAAATAATTTTCCAAGGATTTTTGCCTCGGAGTATATTTCCCTTCGGATCTCATCCGGCTCGCTGGGAAAACGCCTCGCGAAATCTTTTTCTTCTCCAAACCGCTTATACGCGTTCAACGAAAAATGTACGCTCGGCCCCGTACAAATTCGTAGATTGAAAAAATAAACGACAGGCGGCGGGGAGAAAAGGAAAAGGAAGAGAAAAAGGAAAAGAATGAGAGAGAGAGAGAGAGAGAGAGAGAGAGAGAGAGAGAGAGGAGAGAAAATAAGAAAAAGCGATGAGCGCTTGTAAGGTTTTTAGAAGAAAGGCTTTTTTCTCGGACATTATGGACGGAAGAGATGAGCAGTAGCGAATCTCTTGTTGCGGCTGTTTACACGAGAAACGTGAAAAGAAAATCCGTCGGCCGGAGGAAAGGGCGGAGAAGGGAAAAGACCGCGCGAATATCGCGAAAAATAAGGTGAAGAGGAAAGAAGAAAAAGGATACGACCGTCAGAGTGAGAGAGGTGAGGAAACGGCCGAGGATAAGAATCAAGAGTCTAAGAGGGCAATAGAGAGAGAGAGCTTAGCGATACCGCGCGATGTACTTCGTATTTTTCGATTAAATTTAACATCAAACCGAGAGGCGAAGCAGGCGCAAGAATAAGAGAAAGAAAATAAGGTATTCCGAAGGATCTTGGGCTTGTTCGGCCAAGTGTAGTATATTTTTATATGTATCGGGGATCGTACGAGTTTGTATATGTATATAGATTTATTTGGAGTGGGTCATTGAACGAAGGATCGCGGTAATTCGTCGAGCGAGTTTTTGAGCGGCGTCTGTGCCGGCGGAGAAGCAGCGAGATCGCGCGGGGAAAGCGAGGGCCCTTCGAAAACGGAGACTCGAGGAAAAAGGAATTATTTTATACTTCTCTTCGCTTTTATATACACGCATAAAGTAATGAAGGAGAGAAAAGAAATGCGGCATTTCCTCCCGGTTTATTCCCCGTTTCGGACGAGAACAAACTTTCGGGAATGAGCATTCGTTTCCAACTTTCTTATCCCTTTGTTTTATTCTTTCTTACACTTGCATTCCCCTCGAAACGAGACTCGGATTCTGATGTATTTTTCTTTGTATTTATTATCCGATTTATTCCATCTTGTTCATATCGAAAGTTCCGCACGACTTTTCTGTCCTTCCGACTCGTCGTTTTTGTTATATTCAGACGCGCGGACGGCACAAAGCGTGCGAATAATAATCGATGCGTCGCGAGAAAAAAAAACATTATAATACATTTTCGTCAAGAATTTATATTATACATTTGAAATTGCTCGTCGATTACATTTTATTTGTAAAGGTATGCGAATATGTGACTATATGTATAATATAATTTAATTCGTCGATATATAAATTTAAAAATATAATCCTGTATTAAAAAAGACATGAGACACCTCTAATCGATCCATCGGAATAGAGCGTACTATGCAAAGTTTTATATACACAGTATATGCGTCTAGAAGAACAGCAAAGCATTCATTCAAAACTGTCAAAACGGAAAATTGCTTTAGCAATTTAAAAAAAAATCCAAAAATTTTGCGAATTTTTGAACCCTTTCAATTTTTTCGAAATCTTCAAGACACGTGATAACATTTAAAATAATTGATATATTAACTTGGCTAATCTCTACTCAAAAAAAAATTCAACGTGCTGCTTTGGAAATAATGACCTTGATGTTTAAATCATTTTATTTCGACTTGCAAAAATTTTCTGGAATCACACATTATAAAGTCGATTTCGTTGAGGACACGAAAAGGATATCGCCATTTGAAATTTTGAGATCCTTCTCTTTTCTATTCTCGAAAAATCAGGCTGGAGAATTGTGCCAAATTTTATTTACTTATATACACGTATAATAATGTAAGAACAATTTATTTGCAACCCAATTTTCTACTACGTATTCATATCAAATATAACTAGACAAATATATCTGAACAGTTCGATGATCGTAATAAAAATAAAGAAAAGAGAAAATTCGTCGTGCATAACAAGGAAAAAAATTGTTTATTTCTCGAGAATGCCTCGACGGTTCGACGAGGTAGAGTCAAAAACCAAACACGGTCTTAATTGTTCGGTTTTTCCATTCAATTTGGAATCAGAAGGCCAGTATAAAGTGTCGGGATAATACGGGTGGGGTCTTCCAAGGTTGTTCGTTTCCGAAAAATATTTCTTATGTTAGTAATTTGACAAGTTCTATTGAGTGAGTGTCAGCTTGAACTAAGTGTCAGTTGAATTTCATAGAACACATTATGCAAAGTTATATAAAGTATGCATTTAGAAGAACAGGCTCGTTAGATAAAAATCTTATATTAATCGAGTTAATGAAAATGTTCAATGCCATAGGAAACTTCATATAGATTATTGATCAATAGATTAAGAAATTTAATTTAAAAATATGAATTTCATTATACGGATTAATGATAAAATTCGTATTAAATCCTCGAAGCTCTTATCGAGTGAAAAAACTTGTTAAGCAGCTAAGAAAAAGTTAAACAGTACAGAAAAGTAACGGTCAACTTTTGCATTAATTATCAATGATTCCCAAAGAGTTATCATGAAAAAATGTAAATGATCGATGTATTGTTGAAAAATATGGAATTTTACATAAAAAAGAATACACGTTTATCTGAAAATAAAATTGTCATCTTATGATATATCAGAGTCTCAACAAACGTATTTATCTTTTAGCATGTATTATTTATTGACTAAGAATTTTCCACGAACTTTCTTTAATTATTGAAAATATATTTATAAAAATCAATAATGCAGAATATATCGAGTAACCAATAACAAGAAATTCTTTCTGTATAAAAAATAAGGTCGCCATTGTTGACTTCTGAATACCAGCGCGATCTCTTTAACAAGCTAGCGCGGCTACTTGTGAAAAAAGTGAAAAAATTCGCGAAATCTCACGCCGACAATACCACAAGAGGAATAAAATAGTCGATAGGGTATTGATTCGCGTTTGATCGTGAAGCGCCGAGCGAAAAATTGCGCTGAATTCGCGAGAACGTTTTTCCGTATTTCAAGGTTACGTCGCAACTTTTTTCCCGATTCCGTGGTCCTTGCATGCTTAAAAACGTCTACACATACCGTGATGTGAATATCGAAAAGGTGACAAAGTGAAAACGTCGACAATCGTGCCGAGAAATCAGTGGCCTCGACGGAGTTATTCTCGAGATGGAATTCCCGCGCGAATTCTTCGTTCCGTCTCGGTCTCATACGAATTCACGAAGGACCAAGCGAAGCGCCCATGGATTTGGACAAAGGTAGAAAAACTATACAGCTTTTGCACGAATTATAATTTCGATGCGAATTGAATTTATCTCGGCGTCGTCGACAAACGAGTTTAGACCCTTGAGAAAAACGTAAACGACGAAAAATACATTAAGACGCCTTTTTCGTTCCTGTTCGTGCAGTTATTTCGATGCTGCACTCCCAAGCACTCGGACGATATCACACTGTCGACCAAATAGCAAAACACGTCCCAATAAGTGAAACGATACCCCCCCCCCATATAATATATATAATGTACATTTCATTTTAAAAAGTGCAGCATACAACGAAACAGGTATATAAAAATTATTCTGTCATTGTTGTTCAACTAACAAATTATAATAATTACATAACAAGTATCGAAAAACGTAATATCATTTTTTATGCTTTTACAAATTACATAAAAATCAAGATATTTGATATAGTGTTTTTAAAAAATTTAGTTCCAGATTCCAAATATCTATAACACACAGTTCCTTGTTTTGTATGCATTTTTACTTCTGTGTCACTAACTTGCAATTTTATTCAAAAATTACTGAAGAGCAGAAATATTTATTATAAAAAATTTTTTCGAGCTTAAAGCTCTTTTTCAAACTGTGTAAGATCGATTATTTTATACATATATATAATCGAAATGCCATCATGTTACCAAAATGTTTCTTTCTTAAATCACTATATGCATTTAATATAACAATGCCATAATTTTCGAAAAGGCCAAAATGTGAAGTATAATAATATATGTACATGAATGTTTTGGAGGAAACTATACTTTCTTTGAATATTATCAAAATCAAAATGAAATTCAATAGACTCATATATGGACGATTCGCAATTGGGACGTATGCCTGACGAGAAATAAGAAAAACAAGAAAATAGCTAAGAAGAGTGTGTATCGATGTGATAAAAGCCATACAGTTCACAAGAGAGATGGAAAGAAGCGTGCGTTTGCACTGTCAGCGCAGGCATGCACAGTAAACAGATATAAAAAATGTGAGTATAGTATAGGTAAACGAGGTGCATGCGGTCGAGTTGGTGCGGCTGACCGTTATTGAGCCAGGATGGAAGTTGCCTCGATTTTCCGTAAAATGAAAAAGCATATGAGCCGAACGAGGTGCAGAAAACACGCGAGTATAGCGACTGTTTCCTATTCTTTATGTATACACACGCAACAACGATTCTGCACTGGGCCAGCGGAGCGACCGTAAATACACACATCTGTTTTATACCCCTACGAATATGGATCTATAAAAGCGCATGCGGGTAGAAACTTTGCAAAATTCATAAAAAAAATTCGTATATCATTCGTACATCAAGATTACTTTATTTTTTTGGTTCATTCAAGATTTCCTTTTATTATATACTTTTCAGCAGGATACTTTTTTTAATCAATTCAATAAATTAATCATTTGACACTAGTTTGAACGAATGCAAAAAAAAAAGTTAAATTGCAATGGACTGTCAATTGACTCGATAATTATGACACCTACTACCATATTATTGTGATTTATTGTTATGTAGTTTATAAAAATTCTATTAAACGACAAATTTTGTGCATGTTTGACGTACTTTATTATTTCTTTGCTGAAACTTCGTTCCAGTGATAAAATTTTCATGGCGATAATTTATATTTAAGAGAAAGTTGATTTTTATCGAGTATACATAATCTTCCAGAGGACTAATAATTTTTCGACATATAAAAAAACAACTTTTATATCAAAATAATGTGTCCATAGAGAAATTTATTTCTGACGGAGCAATTATAGTAATTTTTATTATGAAAGAAAGATTTGTGTGATGGACAATTACATTTTTTTGGTAAGAACCTTAACCACGGTGGACATTTTTCAGATAGAATTTTTAAATTGGATCAAATCACTCGGTTTTTCATGATATGAAAAAATATTAATTGTCATGAGAGAAATAAAAACACTTCCTATACAAAAATGTTGCGGTCTGTTGATCTAAATAGCATGCTCAATACGCGTGCTAAATTTCATTGAAATCTGTTGAACCGTTCAACCGTGAAAGTATAACATATAAACAAACAAAACTATGAATAACGGGTGCGATACCTCTAACAACTCCCTATTTTTATGCTATTATCATAAATCATACTCCTAGAACAAATCACACGAAAAAATCATATATACTTTTGCAGTGCTTCTATGCATATGATAATCATATATGATTGAACTTCATGCTCCATATAGACGAAGCAAAATAACTGTGTAAAATGTTACTGTTAAGAGTAACTTTCTTCCGCAAAATGTTCGATATCACAGAGAAACTTGACAAGCTAATTCCCTGTCGATCAAACTGTCAGTATATATTCGAGCACACTGAGAGAAATCATGGGACTAGATTTTACCACAAAGTGACGTATTTTAGAATAATCTCTACATACGTAAAATTATTATTTTTTTGTACTGTAGTAAACAGCTTAGAATAATTTGAGGATTTTTTATCCAAAACATATAGTAATTATTCTTCTAAATTGATCAAATAAGTTACTATGTTTTATACTTTAAAAAATCCTGAAAAATTTCCAAACTGTAACCACAACAATCAACATAGTAATTTGTCGTATAAAATTCTCTCCATGTATATTTAACGGAAAGGATTTAAAAACTGTATAAGGTAAACGTTCCAATAGTTGGACAGCTAAAGGTTTTGACACTTTATCTTTGTTTAAAAAATATTCAAACAAAAAAAAATCTGCTTCAAATTCACATTTTGACTATTATCTAATATTTTAGTGATCCAAAATTCATTTTATGTGTCAATTTTAGATAATATATTTAGTAAATAAATACTTGAACATTTGAATATGTAGGATATCCCAATTTATGAAAAATAATAATTCAAGTATTAAAAGTAATATACAAAAAATCGTCCAACTATTGGGACATATTTATTAGGACGTTTACCTTATTTATTTTCATGATAATCATTTTTCTCTCTGTATACACATTTCTAACGTTAGTCCTTTCCAGTGCGCAATCCCCAAAAGGATCGCCCGCACGAGTCGCCAATAAGGAGAGGATCGACGAGATCAAAATGACGAAAACGAAGAGCTAAAGAGAAATCGATGGTCGGGGGTCCGTACATAAAAGTCAGTATCAACCACAGACGCATCTCTCTCTCTCTTTATTCTCACGTTTCTTTCGGTCTTGACGCGCGAGGTTTCATCTCGCACGTGCGCCAATGCCCACCTTGAACCGATCGCAATGCTATGTAAGAGATTTTACTCGTGTGTGCACACAGTACGGATCTTCGCCGGAGCGCGGATGAGTTTCGGGGAGGGCGAGAGCGAGAAACGGCAACGACAGGAGCGCGCTCCTGTAGAGCTGCGCGGTGGCCACACACGCACGTGCTCCTCCGCCGCGGCAACGTACGAACGTACGTACGAGAGCTTATAAACGGCGGGCTCTCCCGTATAATGTATCCGATGTGTAAATTTGCCTGTCAGCTGCTCAACGGTAGATTTATCGACACGCGATTTAGGAACAAAACATATGCAACTCACACGCACGCTAAATACGCGCGCGCGCGCGCGCACGAATGCGGACCGATAAATTCGCACCTGCCTCGCGTTCTCTCTCGGCGCGAACTCGCCGATTCTTCCAGTCTCATCTCATTCGCGCTCTTCGTTTTCTCTCCAACCTTGATGTATATATTTTTCTCCTCTCTCTCTCTCTTTTTATTATCTTCCTAATACACATATCAGTTTGTAAATCATTGTTTCATTTCTGGCGCAGGCTTTTGTCTCGTCGTTCCTTCATTTCTTTTTCTCGTGATCGGGAGCACAATGGGGAGAAAAAAGTTCGTGTCGGGCAAAAAATGGGTCTGATGACTCAATTATTTCGAGCTTCGTAATGTTTTCTTTTTTTTTTATCGCGGACAATAACACGATTGTTCGACAACAATGATCGAGCACATTCGTTATGACTCCGGACAAAATATTTCTTCGGAGGACATTTTTTAGGGAAAAAAGGTGAAGAATATTTCTCGATGCGCCCGTCACTTCGATTTCTCTTTCGAGCCGATGACGAAGTTATATTGGGCAATCGGCGGGCTTCGAAAAAAAAAAAAAATTCTGGCCAAAAATCATGTTCGCTCTCGTGGAATAATGGAGGACGGAGTACACGCGGGATGCCAACTGTTTTCAGCGCAGGGACACGTGTTGCGTCGATCATATGTATAGCTGATCGAAGATACGTCAAATTTCGAGGTGAGAGGGAAAAAGAGGAGAGCGGAGCCGATCGAAAAAAGGTCACGGCTCGCCTTCTGCCGTTATTGCCAAATAAGAGACAGTATATTGGGAATGATTTCTCGAACCCGAACGCGGGATGAGGGGAAAATATAACTGTCCGTAAACATCAGTACTATACTATTCACCTAATCAAAGCTCAAAGAAACGACGAGTGTTTATTTTACGAAGCGTGTACGACGATGCCGAGAGCAGGCGAAGTGAAAGATGTTGAGAGGAAAGAGAAAATATGCGCATTAGGAAAGACATTAATTTTCTCGCAGTCGCGGCGATTCCGCTGTGCCAGCGCTCTTATACCACTTTTGTCTTTAAAAACACGGCGAATACCTGGAGAAAGGGAGAGAGCCAGAAAGCGACATTACGACACTTTCTAAGAGACTTCATTAAGGCATATCGTGTAATTAGCAGAAAACTGTACGTGACAGTGTTCCTGGTGTTTCCGGGTACATTCGTTCAGCACTCGTCCTTCTCGCAACATTGCTTTTCCGGAAAAAACGAAACGCGAAATCAACCAGAATCCCCCTTTCATTTACGAAATTTCAGAATTAATTTTTTCCTCGCAATTTATACACGAGTTGGCTGAAATGAAAAACGTTTGAGCGAAAAAGAAACACACGAAGACCAAGAGCGTTTATCGTGATTTCATTCTCGACACGTGTTTTGTATGTTTCTATATGGATCAAGTTTCGTCAATTCGAAAAAAATTACCTCGAAATCTTTCTCGGGTATTTCATTTTCATTGTTTGTATGCACAAAGACATTCCTTATTTAGATCTCTTTCCTCAGTTTACAACAATACTCGGCGCTTCTTTCTTCGAAGAGCTCCAAAAGAACTTTTTTAATTCAATGAAAAACTTCTTCCATCTCCACTGAAAATAAAGCGAAATCGAGATTTGCCCGAGCTTTTAAAGTTTTTCGCTTCCTTTTTTCAATCTTCGCATAATTCCCGGTTTCTTGAAAATATTTGCGTACAGAATGTACGGGCTTTCGCTTTTCAAAGTGTCTGACAAATTTTCACAGTGATGGTGATAAGTGTTCTGAAGAAATTCTCATAAAGACGCACCAAAGTTCACAACGAGTACTCTAAAGAGACAAATTGTGACAAATTCTCTCACTTCGTTCTTCCGGAGATATTTTTTTGATGCCATTATTTCGAAAACTGAAATACTAAAAAAACGACAATAGACGATTATACATTTCATTTATTTAAAAAATCCAAAAATAAAAATAAATGTATTCAATATAATTAAAATCAATTGTATCGATAGTCCCATAAAAAAAACATACACAGAGAGAATAAAAGCTTATCTGCAATGATTTGTTAATCAATTAAATTCTTATCATATTTCTATCCTATATTAAAAACGACATGAGGCCTCTAATCTATTCATCTGAATATAAAGCGCATTATGCAGAGCGCATTAAATTTTAGCTAATCTCTACTCATAAAAAAATGCAACGTGCGCTACTTTCGATATAATGACGTTGATGTTTGAAACATTAATTTCATCTTGCAAAAATTTTCGGGAATTACCCATTATAAAGTCGATATCATCAAGGACACAGAAAGATATCGTCACTTGAAATTTTGAGATTTTTCTATTTTCGATTCTCGAACTGAAGGTTCTTGAACACGCTAAATATTCTCAGCTTACTTTTATTATAACTTGTATGTGTAATAATGTGAGATAAACTTACGATACAATTTTCTACCATTTATATCGACTAGGCAATGCGATACGCGCTTCGCGCGTGTTAACTTTGGTTATAGATTGACGTTTTGAGAATCTGTCAGTTCTTTTTGTGCAAACTGTCAGTTTACATCTATAAATTTAGTTGGAATAACCATCGAAACAAAAATAAATTTTTGAGAGCTAATCAGAATCTCGGAAGGTCTATTTCATTTTAAGCGTGACAGTTCTACTTTATAAATAAGGAATATACCTGGACAAATATACGTGGATAGTTCGAATATCATAAACATTAAAAAAAGTGAGAGAGAGAAAATTCGTCGAGCGTAATGAGGAAAAAAATTCCAAATACCTCGACTATGGTTTACCCAATGGTCGAGGGAAAAACCGAACTCGGCCTTAATTGTTCGTTTTATTGATTAAATTAGGAATCAGTAGGCCGGTATAAAGTGTCGGCATAAGACGTGTCGGGTGTCTTGCAAGGTGTAGTTCGTTACTGAAAAACATTTCGCAGAAATTCGACAAGTTCAATCGAACGTCAGTTCCAGTTATTTTAAATCATACAAAAAGTGCATAGTTCAGTGTTTTTCATTTATAATATCGTTTCAAAATACTTTTAAAAAATATCGGTGTGGATGAAAGTGCCATTGCGAAATATCAATTCGAACATGTCGAAAAGGAAAAAGCGGCCACGATGATGCTCATATATGTAAGTATATTTCATTAAAATCATATATACTTTTATTTTTCATATATTATTTTAAAAAACAGTAATTTAGATTGCCAACAAGTTCTTTTTCTATGAATGTAATACATTGAATCAAATTTTGAATGCGTTGGAATAACAGTCGAAAATCCATCGTGTAATTGATTAGAAAATGTGCAGCAAAAAAAAACGAAAAAAAAAAATAAAATGATTGCTCTCGAGAACAGAAACATATCGAGTTTTCTCTCTCGTTCGAGGCGTATCAAACTAGCATCCGAATCGTGGCCTCATATATACGTATATAGAGAATCGAGAGAGGAAAAACGCTTTCCGCCAACTTAACAAGATTAGCCTTTTCCCCTCGTCTCGTCCTTCGTACGGGAATGATTTCGGAAACGGTACTTGAATTTCAAGATATGTTATCACATCTGATATGGGATTGAGGATTCCGTCCGCTCTTCTTTTTCGTAGCTAAAGTGGTCCGGAACGAGGCAAAGAGAGGAAAAAACTCGAGTATTCCGTCTGGGGAGCAGAGTCGAAGGATTCGCGATCTCTTGCCATTTCGTTTGAGCAACGTGCGTTGTGTACGTCACGTCTCAAGTTTTCTCATTCGATATTTCTCGTCGTTTCTTCCCGCCGGTCAGCCTCTGCTGGCCGAGGCAAAGCCCGAAAGCAGGGAGACGCAATATTTTCTCGCGCACTCGTGAATTAATTATCCGGCAAGAAACGGAGATTGCCCGCGCCGGACTACCGAGTTCCTTCCACGCGCAACCGATTGATTCGAGAGTCCCAGACCGATCGGCCGCTCTTCATCCTCCATGTGGAATACATACGCTCCCGAGAGAGAGAGAGAGAGAGAGAGAGAGAGAGAGAGAGAGAGATAGGGGGAGAGAGATTGAGGCAAAATATCGAGAGAGAGAGAGAGAGAGAGATGGGCCGAGGGAAAGATCGAGTGACTTGAAATTCTCAAACTCCGCGAAACTCGATGAGATTCGCTCTCCCTGCTATGCTGACAAAAACACACCCGAACTAACCGATTGTTATACCTTAGCTATATATGTACATACGTGTATATATACTTTATATATATATATGTATACATAAAACGAAGTAATTTGTCTTCAATTGATTTAATCGGCCCAGCTTCTTCTCCGCTCGAGGCGAAATTGCATGCAGATTCGCGAGCTTCTTTCAGTAACGGGGCAATTCCCCCTTTTTCCATCTCTCTTCCCCTTCCCTCGTCTCTACCGTTCGCTCCCCGCCGCTCTCGTTGGAATATTCATGCAGAATCGGGCCATTCCAATTTTCATAACTGGACTCTTCTCGGCAATGGAGACAGATTGCAAAGTCTACGGCGATACACGCCGTACGCAAAAAAGAAGCCTCGAGAGAGTTTCCAGATGAGTATACCGGCGAAACGTCGAGGAGCCAACTCGTGACGTATTCGAATTAAAACCAATATAGAGAATCGATTTTTTTTTCTTTTTATTTCTTTTTAATATTTATTCATATTTGTATTTCGTTATTTTCGCAATTGCGAAAAATTTATAATATTCTCCGACTGTGCGATCGACTGTAGCGAAATTGTCGTTTATTTTGTCGTGCGGAATATCATTGATGATTGGCAGTTCCGTGGCTCCGCGATTGCAGAATTTCGATTACTCACGTCCGGCCCCTGCTTCTCTCGGTCCTTGTTTGTGTGTATTGATATACACGTCCTCTCGAGTATCTCCAAGTATCTCCATTACAATTAAGAGCCTGTATAAACTCAGCAGGCCAGAGATAAATAGGAGAGTCCGCGATGGGGAGGAAATGATTGGCGATAATTTTCATTTTTTTTTTCAAGCTTACACAGTTCGGGCATTGATACGATATTATTATATTGACAGCCAGACTAGTCGAGTAAGTGAATCGAATTATTAGGTGTCTTATATATTGTACAGGGAAAAAAAACGAAGGAGAGTCACGATGACAGCTTCGCGCGCGTGTATCGTTCGAGATATTTTGAGGATTTTCATTGGCCGCTCAATTTGCGCTTCTTGACCTTATCCCGCGGCAACACTCGAATTTATCTCTTCGAGAGCCTCGCCGTCTCGACGCTCAATCCCTTGCACGACGATTCACGTACACGTCCAGAAATCGCCTGTCAAGTACACGATCACGCGAACCTTCCATTCCAAGCTGCAGAACACGTTGCGGATCTTTTTTCCTCTTTATTATTTTCACTACGAGAAAAAGTAAGAAGAAAAAAAAAATTTAATGACGAGCCGGGCACAAAATTAAGTTCAGAGACAATTAAAGTATCCCTCGCAAAAAGGACCGGAAATCAAATGCACAATTATATAATGATTTACATTTCCCTCGTACGCCTATTCAAAAAAAAGTAGATAAATAATTACATAAGTAGAAGAGGATTTTTATTTACGTTATGTTATTATTTATACTTATTTATTTTTATAATTAAAACAAAAACTCATTCATTACTTAATAACTGATTGTAATTAATATATTTGTTATTGAATTGATTTTAAACCACATCGATACTTTAAATATATGGAGTTAAGGTTGCAGTTGTACATTTCGTACAATATCAGACCATAAAATTTTGCTGATAGATCAATCATTTCCGGTCAATTTTTCAAATATTTTGTTTCGGAGAGTGCATATGCATGTATTTTAATGAAACTTTGAACGCTTGAATCTCATCAATGGTACACGGTTTTTATATTTTTTTAACTTTCAATTAACTTTTTCATTAACTATTTATTTAATTTGACAAATCATGCGTCTACAAAATACACACTATATATATTGCTAAGAAAAAATCGAGAGTTGAACACAAAATAGTCGATTTTTTTTGTTGCCAAAAGGCCAAAAGGCACCTTAAATCTCTACAGAAAAAAAAATTCTAATCAAAATAGTCTCAAATGACTATAAAATATTAAAAAAAGAAATTTTGAAGCGAAAACTAGATGTATACATATTTCTTACGTATATACGTTCTAAATGATATGAGTATGGAAATTTGGCGAATTGAATGGACGCATTAGAGGATTGCGGTGACCGAGGGAGAAACGAGGGAGGAAAGAGAGAGAAAAAAAGAGAGAGCGGATGCAGCGAGGAGCGCGAGGACGGTGCATAATAAATGTCGCGGAGATTTAGTATCGATGAGGTGCCAATAAGTAAATGCGCTTATAAATCAATGACAAGTCGATGTCGGCAAATCACGGCTGGAATAATTCGTTTATGCATACACGTATATATATATAAACTCATAAGTAATCACTAATAACGATCGGGGGCTGTGAGCATCTCGCTCTCGCACGTTTTTCCATTTAAAGCTGAATCCATCGGCGTGTTGTTTCGCGCGCATATAACGCCGAGTCCGATCGCGGGCGCGGCGGGTGCTGTTAAATTGAATTAAAGTAAATTGAAAGACTATTGAATAAATTTAACAGCGTCACGCCAAAGGTATTTTATGGTGCCTATTTATTCAACGAGCCGAAGAATCCACGGGGTTTTATAACGCTCAAATGATTGTTTGGGTCCCTCAAGGTATATTCAGCAGACTCTCTATATTTTTCTCCACGATATCCTTTCTCTCATTTTCTCTCCTTATATTATTCTTATACGTACACACACATATACACGCGAGTCCGTACTCGGGAGAGCGAGAAAACGTTCGCGCTGGGATCGCGGTAAGTTATGTTAGTTTCTATCGGGCGAGGATCGTGCATGTTTCGAAACTCGTGGGCGGGAGCTTGTCCTCGCGAGTCCTCGTCCCAGTCGACTCTCTTCGTTACGTTCAATCGATGCGAGTCCTTCTCGAGCCTCTACCTCTCTCTCTCTCTTTCTCTCTTATAGCACCTTCGCCTCTGCTGTATAACGAGAAAGAGTCAACTTCGACACCAGAATCCCAGAATGCTTTATACCAAGTGTACACACGAGCTTATTTCCCCGGTCCTTATTTCTCGCGGAATATTGTAGACATCCCAAGAGACCTTCGACCGCGTCCGTGAGACGGGATCTGCTTTTTCACGGAGCCAGTTTCTTATATATTTTCCCCAGGACCTCTTTTCTCCCCCGCCGAAACGCTTCCACGGGACGTTAAAGAGATAATGGCTGCAGAATATACATATATACATATATTATACATATATAATATGTACACTTAAATGTGCATTTATATACATATATATATTATTGACCATGCGTGTGGTATGGGGACACATTATGGTTTTTATACACCGTGCAGTCACAACACGAGGTATCGACGACAATGAAGGCAACAATGAAGATTCGCCGCATGCACACCTTGCGTAGTCGCCTCTCTTTTCCTCGCTTTACACTTTTTTTCAATCTCTCTCTCTCTCTTTTTCCCATAGTCGTCGTCGTCAGCTCCAAATGCAGTCCTTTCTCTCTTTCTTCCCCTTTTACCCTCGCGCATGGAATCCTATTTATGTGTATTTTCCTGCAACATACCTGGACGGCGAACGGTAAGGTCAGGGTTTCTCAAGCTTCACGCGCATCCACCCGTGGCCGAGAGAATAACGCGAGCGAGAGGCTGACTTTGAGAAATAAAAATAATCCCTAAAATTCTTGCTCTTTTTTTTCTACGAAATGTCAGACTGCTTCCTTTCCCTTATATTCCGACCATCATTCCTCTTTCATAAACTGGTCGGGGGGGACCTCGCGACGATGGTTCTCAACGAACGGTGAAAGTTTTCTTCATTTACATGACACACGAAACACGGACTGATTGAATATTGATTGAATATTTTTTGACAAATCATTCTTGTACGTGAAATCATTAATATTTCGGCATTATCGATACGCGGCCCTCACTAATCTTTTGTCTGAAGGAAACTCTAACGTCCGCGAGACGTGTATACTTAAGAAAAAATTCGACAGAGATACCGTCTCGGTAATTGACTTTTTCTTTCGAATAGAAATATATGTGAAATCGTATTAAATCTAGTACACACGCATCATTTTTATATTCATTTCTCGAATCGTTGTCTTCGATTTTTCAAAGTAATTGTTCGAAATCTGCAGAACGGATACGAATCAGAGATTTAGTTCTCCCGGGTTCAGAGAAAAAGTATCCTCCATAAATCTTTTGCGATCCACGCATCATGGGAATCTTTCAATCGCTCAACAAAAAAGATAGTTTGCCTTTCAAATTGTATTTAGATGAATCTTTGACGTAATCCAACGATCTTGACGCAAGATTCTCCGTAGTGCGTTTTACAAACATTCTAGAAAGAATGTCTGATGGGAGAGAGACTCGACGTTCGTTTTTCCAAGCTATTTTCGATCGCCCGCTACTTTCGAATTTATATCCGCGAAAAATGAGCTTCGATAACCCGGAGAATGCGTTTGAACAAAGAAGCTTACTGTGTGTCTTCGCGTTTTTCGTATCGGAAATATTGCTCCGAGCCTGACCTTTCCCCGATAATCGATAAACGCACGGATGGGTCTTCCCTTTCCCCGAGTATTTCAAACAATCGAGACTCTCTCTCTCTCTCTTTCGCGATTCCTTCGGTGGTAATTAAAACGAACCGCGGAAATTGAATAATTTGTTTTCCGCGAAGACGAGAAGCGGGACGGGAAGATGGGCGGGCGAGAACGGCAATAGATAAGAGAGATAAAAAAAAAGGTGGAAGTGCTGCGTCGTCGAGCAAGCGACACGAGTGTACTTCGAGACTCCAAATAACAATAATAACGCGATATATATAAATTTGTAAGTGTCTGGTGAATCGTTGGCTGTCGTTTGCAAAATAGACGAGAAAAGTCTCTTGGATGAGGATCGCTGGAAGTGTTTTCTTGAGCGACACAATACAGAATAATAGGATTACATAAACAACGGGCAACAAGCTATTGTGGCGAGAGAGGCTCCGCGCGCTATATAGAAAATCCGCGCGTTTCACCTCTCTCGCTCCCTTTCCCTCGTTCCTTGAGAGACTCCGGTGCAGACTATATTTCAGGTAGGTCGAAGGGACATCAGAGTCTCGAGCAATAAGATTCGGAAGACTCGCGTCAGGGTATACGCGGGACAGAAGTAGAAGAAGAAGAAAAAGAGAAAAAAAAGATGGAGGAGGAGGAGGAGGAGAAGAAGTAAAAAGGAGAAAACTGTGCCGAGTCGCGCTTGAGGCTCCGTAGGGACATTTGCCAGATTGCATTCAATATTGAACCGATACTTTGTGGATTTCGGACAATGCGACCATGTCCCCTCCATCTCTCTCTCTATCTTTTTACGGGTCCCTTCGACCTACCAAAAGCCATAGGTATAAGACGAGCTATATATATATGTATTTCAATGCTCCCGTATACATATGCCTTATTCAAGTATCACACACAACATGACCGCGTGTATATATATAAAAAAGATATAGAGGAAAATCGGGGAATGGCCATCTTCGATGAATAAAGAGAAAAAAGGAAGCGAAGTGCGCCGTGTGTCCCACAGTGTGGTCCGAAGAATTCTTCATCTCCGTCTCGCTCCAGCCCGACGTGTCCTTTATTCCCCTGCACTGATAGGTCGTTCTGGCCCTCCCATCAATAGGTCCGTATTGTCAAAATATTACTGCGATCGCGGGTACGCGCCTGGCGCTTTTTTTTCCCTCAATATCTTGTGTGCCTTATTCGAGAGCGACGTCGTCCGTGCGTCATCGATGAACGAACCGCTGCACCTTGTGCGCCTCGGGCTGACTTTGGCTCCGCGAACCACACACAGCTTCCGTGCATGTGTTTCTTCCCCCTTTTTCATATATCCCTGATGCTCCTTTCTTCGACATCGCGTTATTTTTTTTATTTTTTTTTCGTTTCTTTATGCCGCCTCGCGCGCGTCCATGCCATTTATACTCTCACTCCGGAGTTTCTCTATGTACTATAAAAGTATCTCTATGAGTTTCTCTCTTCTCTTTTATTTTTCTGTTTTTTTTTTCTTCGCGGAGTTGCCCGATCGCGCTCCGAGCAGTAGTGCATTCTGTCCTCAGCCGTGCCTTGCTCGCTTTTATCCATCGTAAATACGCGTATATATATTCGGAAATAGCTCTCGGCGCGCGCGTTACCGCACGATGCGGTTTTCGATGGAAAGAGTCCATGCGGTTTTCAAAGAGCCCGATCGCAGCCCTCTGCTGGAGGGAAAAAACGATAGAAAGAGAAAAAGAGCGAAAGGACGAGATAAAACGGTGGAGAATAACGCTCGGATGTACCCTGTGGAAACGCGACTCTTTTTTTTTTATTCTTTCTTCCGGCGCTCGCTCTCACTCCGGGGGCGATATATGACGAAGAGAGAAACGGAGAAACGGAGCGCGGGTGATGCCTTTTGTACACGTTTGCTCATCTATCCGTTTTCCTCCCGTACATCGTGTGTAAGTATGTATCCCGCGCCGACGAGTCTTTGCCGTGTTTCATCCCCTCGCGATCTTTTCGCTCGTGATCTCTATCTGCTCCCGCGCCCTGAGAATTTTTCATCTCTCGCCCGCGGCTTATCCACGATACCACACAGCGCTTCCAAATCCTTTTTCCCCTCATCTCACTTCATCGCGTATGTTATTTTTTTTTCTTTCTTTCTCGGCCAAGACGGTGATCCGCGGAACCGCACTCTGCTCTCGTCAATCTCGATACTTCGTTTCGGACAGCTGTGCATGTGGCCCAAAGTTTCGAGCATTTTGCACGCCGACGCTTCGTTCGGTCCATTCTCTTCCTTTTTTTCTCCTTCTTCATATGTCTACACACATTTCGAGAGTACAAGAATACTTTATATACAGGATTTAATCATTATTTCGGTCTACGAGAGATGAGACCAAAACACGAACCGAAATTATTCGTGGCCTCTCGACGTATAAATATAAAAATAGGTTACGTGTGTCCCGCGGATATTTTTCTTCTACGCGTTCGCGAGAATCGCTCATCGAGCGAGCTCAATGATCGACAGTTTTTTTTTTATTATTATTATTATTTCTCTCTTTTTGAATTTTTTCTCTTCGATTCCATCCATCAAAGCATATACACGCCAACAAGCGAGCAGCGGAAAAAAGAAATTAGCGGTGAATTCGAGACCTACGACGCGTTCCAATTTTCATGGACGTTATCGTTTTTGTGTCATGGTATAATCATTTTTTTTATGCCTACGAAACAATTATATACTTGAACGAAATTCAGGTTATTATACGGACTTTTTATTTATCTCAGGAAATTAAGTAAGCAGGAGGGAAAATAAATACTCCGACTTCCAGGTTCGGGAGCAGATGTGCGTTTTTTTATTCGGTATTTATATATCTTGAGAACATTTACAGTGCACCGATTTCTCTTTTTTTTGTCCCATGTAATAAGTTTAAAAAGAGGCGCGTTGCAAAAAATTGGCGAATCTAACAAACGAGGCGGAGAAAAATTTGTAGAGCTCGTTCGGTGTACGACTTATTTCCATCGGTTTTGCATTCATCTGGTAATACGATCTTTATAGACTCGCCGGATCACACAGTTTGTTCCGAAGAGTAACTTCAGCGACGTACAAAACTCCAGAGTGTATTATAAAATGGAATGGGGAAACCTCAACAATTTCCATTCCCTCTTGGAAATCGATTACCTCTGCTTCTCACTCTGGTATTTTCCTTGCTCGCGCATTTGTGAAATGAAACAGAACCTGTACACATAAAATGATTAAAAAATAGTAAAAAGAAAAATGATGAATATCTGAAAGTCAAAAAAATTCTCTCATTGAGTATTCTTATTTTATTCGGTCCAACTCGCACTGAGAACATGTTTTTGTAATAAAAAATTTTTGGTTGATTGCAATTTGAATAGAATAAATTATAAACCCGATAAAATAAATTATTAAAATAAAATAAAATAAACCAACCAAATATACATCACAAATTCAACAAAATAATTTTTTTCTCGTGGTTCAATTTTTGTCACGTCCTCGCATTTTTCCCTCTGATTTTGTATGGTAGAATCGAAAGGACCTGGCAAAACGCTGTAAAAGTTCTTTGACATGTATGCGAAGTCACGAGTTATTCGTTTTCATAGCTAATTTACGTATCTTTTTTTATGAAATAGGCAAACACGAGCCTCCGCGCAGACTTTGAGTAAAGTCTGTCGGGTATAATTTTGAGCATCTGAAACAAGCAATGTCGGAACCATTAGCGAGCAAACGTCAAATAGAAACGGAAGTTGGTGAAAACTTTTAATATCGAGCGCAGTTCGCCTCGCGAGGATGATTGTCAAGTGATAGCGGAAGGTACTCGTTCTATTGACGATTATATTCCCGCGTGGGCGAAGGGACGAGAGAGTAACACACTCACGGTCCCGAGAAAATAGCCAATTAATTTGAAATGTTCCGGTGAAAGTTCGCCGGGCGGGAGAAGAAGAAAAGTGGAAGGACGATCGAGCAACGAAGAAAACAAGATCGAGCCGAAAGCGTTGGCACTCCGAGAGTTTCGAGTTCGTCGATCGCGCCGGAGTTGGAAAGAATAAGGAACGAATGAAGTAGCGGAGAAATAAAAAAAAAGGCGAGGAACGAGAGACGGAAGAGGTAAAGGAGAATCGAGGGAGCAGGAAGCCCGAAAAAAAGAGTAACCGGTAAGAAAGACAAGCCAAAAGATCGGGCAAAGTGGTTAGTTGTAACGAAAAAAAAAAACGGTTCAAAAAAAGAATGTGGAAAAAAATAAAACGGTGTACATTCGATTCGCGAGAGTTCCTCGACAGTCCGTAAAATTGCTTTACGGTTCATCGAACACAAGGAAAACGACTATCTGCACGCTCGAAAGAGTTCTACGCGAGACTCGCCCTGTCTGTTGCTGCTTTTGCTTCTGCTCGCCGCAAAAGTAACCTGCGTAGCCACAAATACCAATTATATATAGATACATGTATATCCTCTCTCTCTATCTGCGAGAAAGTGAAATTTTTCTTGTTTTTCGTATTTATCACAAAAAACACGAGCTTCGAGCTTCCTTCGATTCTCGTAGTGATTTCTGAAATTTCAAATGATATAAAGCCGATATACAATACATGGATACTATAACTCTCCCGACAGATCATCAGGCAAAATATTATTTTATCAAACTTACGCTTTTTTTTAATTTTTATTAAATTAAAATGGGCATTATTTTTTAATTCATCTAATTCTGCCAATAAACACTTTTGCATTTTCAATTTTTTCTTCAATCACGTTCAACTACGAATACTAATATTTTATTTTGTTTTGTTCAAATGTAACTATACTTTATGCGTTTGAATAGACATATAATTTTTATTCGGACGTATTTCACCTCGTCATTCAGTTCAATTAATTAAAATGTACGAATTTCTACTAAATTTGGTATAAATATAGTACTACTACATACAAAAGCGACAACTACACCGCTAATTATTGAACTAATAAATTTTATTTACATAAATAGAATAATTAGTAACATAATTAGTATAGCTGTCACTTCATGGTAAAATTGAATATTGTGATGTCTTCCGGTATACGCATCTTGATTTAAATAGTGCGTTAATTATGTTTACCAAAGCTTAGATTTTTTTATAAATAAATCTCTTGAACATTTAATTGCTTTTATAAAGAAAGCCCTCTCTATATTAAATTTATTCAAATGAAAAAAAAAAAACCATGATCGCGGAGTAAATTTCAGCCTCGGGGTAATCAGCGAGTCCGTTAACACGTTAAATTGGAGCGCTTCGTACACCGGCCGATTTGAATGAAGATGAAGCTCGTGTGTGTGTGTGTATAGAATAATCGATTTGGCGATTGCATCGGTGAGGCTGCTTATTACGCGAATGTATATACGCATAACGCGGGCAGATGTCGAGAGATCGCGCAGTGTCGTTCGCGGTCCAGTCAAGCAACAATAACGCGCCGTTACAGGTGATCAGTTTTCAAAGCGCGATCGCAACCTGCTGTGCACACGGATGCGCGAGTGTCGCTTCGCTGACGCGATTCCCGGCATCGCATTGTTGCACCCCCGCATACACGTTCCAACCGTAAAATATTCATGTCTGTTACTTTCTCTCTCTCTCTCTCTCCCCCCTCGTTCTGGTTCGCACATGCAACTGGTTGAAACCTCGTGCATACACGATTCAAACGTTGTGGTACACACGTGAACAAAAAAAGGTTTTTTTTTTGGTTATCACGCACCTTTCCGTCGATCGAGCGACGTATGGATGTTATTTTTCTCATTCCCACTCCTCCAATCGTTTCGCTCGTTTCAAGTCTCCTTTTATTGTCTTTTCCTTTTCATTCCGTTTTTTATCGTTTCTCTATGTAAATCAGTGGATAAACATTAATAGGCGCAAACAGACCTATCTCTCTCTCTCTCTCTCTCTCTCTCTCTCTCTCTCTCTCTCTCTCTCTCTCTACGCGCTCCGAAGAAAAACGGAGCCCTGAGGGACGGAATCATTCGTGTAGAAATTAATTTGGACCTGTCGCCCGAGAGAATTGAAATGCTAATGCCGTTTCGATAAAGCCTCCCGGGCTCCACGCTCCATAGATAATAATAATTCATGGTGTACAAATTCGTACAGATATACCAATAATGCATCGCCCATTGTAGATGCACGCGCGTGTACACATTTTTACACATTTATATGTGTGAGTGCACGAACTTGTGCCTGGATTTGCTTAGATATATGCGTGTATACGTGTACTCGTCGATGTACAATACACGCCATAAATAATTTTTATTATCAGCCACCACAATGTGTGATAAACAATAATGTCACCAGGGACCATTATACTTCATTGTGTTTATATTTGAGGATATTAGCGACAGCCCGATGCCCACAGAGACGGACCTTTCTCTCTCCTTCTCTCTTCGTTGATCATCTCCCGAGGGACCAAAGTTACGCCACAGCCTTTCTCTCTCTCTCTCTCTCTCTCTCTCTCTTTCTCTCTTTCGGCTCTTTCTCTCGTTATGAGAGAGTGTATATTTGTATATTATATGTGTGTTTGTGTGAGTATATATGGACGCAAATATGCGGCATAAGCATCGTAGATTGTGCGGCCTATCGTGTAGCAAACGGCGCTGTTTGCTCGGCGTATTAGTCGCATTATAAGCCTGCCTCTCATCTGCATGAGCGGGTGACATACGGCAAGCACGGAGCACGTTCCAGCGATGCATCTGCCTCTCCTCTTCTTCTCTTTCTTTTCGCCCCCTCGCACTCGCGCCTGGATCACTCTTACCTCGCTTTCCAAGCGTAACTTTCTTCCCTCTGCATACTCCATTTTTTTCGTTCACTGGGCACACGAGAAATCGTATCGGGAAATCAAACGAAAAAAAAAATGGATTTTCAGCTTTTTTTCGAGTACTTGCTTATTGCACTACTATTGAATCAATTTAGAAACTTTTATTGGAACTAATTTAATTGATACATCGGCAATGTGTGTATATAATTCTCAGTTTATGTGAATGATTGGATATTATTAATTATTTTTTTCAAGCCAAAATATTTTTTGATGAACATGAAAGAAATTTACAGCTTTAAAATTTTACTCGAGGAGAAGATTTTTTATATTTAAATTTACTCTATAGCTATTCAAAAATCTTCTTTTCTGTATTATTTTCAATTCTTTTGTGTTTTTACTATGCAAAAATCTAAATAGTTATTATTAAAAACCGTATATAGTTTTTAGTAAAGCTTATTCCAATAAAAATCCTGGTTAAAGTTATATACGATTTTTTACACTGAATATATTATCTAAATTTCTCTATTTTCTCTCAAATTTAAGCATTTGGTATAACGCATTTTTTTAAAATTTGTTTTCATAATCTAACCTATTTTACGTATTCGTGAAAAAAAATGTCAAGTGATAATGGCGCTATAGAACCTCTCCTTAAATCATCAGTTCGAAATTTTTAGCATCTTCGAAAATAAATGTTAAAATGTAAACTCGAAATTTATAGAGAATTTTCGCGGGGTGTAAAGGTGACAGGAGTTTTTATTCTCCGTTGTCGGAGGCTAGAAGCAGGCCACGCGCTGGCTTTTTCTTTTATTATACATATATAGAGTGCGGAGGGTTTCTAACGGGCGTTTTGACGGGCAGCTCTGCCCACCATTGAATTCGGGGATTCGTACCACCCTTTTCTCCGGGCACAATATTTTCCGATCTCAGAAGCTCACTCCCAGGGCAAACCCACACCGTTTCTCGTCCATCACGCAGCGTTTTGACAAAAGGAAAGCCGATTTTGCCCAGAGGATGACGTTGCACAGCGACGAAATAACGATGACGACTCGAACGACGACAAGAATTGACTTACCGTAAATACTCAAAATATTTGAACCGCAACGAGGCCGTCCTCTTCCCATAGTCGAGTCGTCCGATGCGCCGATCGTTACACGGATGCACCACGCCCCGAAGGAAAAAGAAGAAAAACGAGAGAAAGAGAGAGACGGAGAAGCGTATAAATTAAAAAAAGGATGACGATTGCGTCAACGGCAGGTCTCGATAAATCTCGATGCCCGGGCGCTCATTTTTCTCTCGCGTCGATAAGTATCGGTTAGAACTGAAAAGATTTCCGGATCGTTCTGGGCCTCGTGCACGTTTCGAGAATTCGTCGTCGCGTATAACCATGGGGCATTTTTTTTTATCGGCCTCGCTAGATCTCGCTCCCTCTCTCTTTTTCTTGTCCACAATGTGCTCAGAGATGAGGAGAAAACAGGGGAAGTATTACGTGAGAACAAACGAGACTGCCTGGAGACCGGTATACAGGATCTTCTCGAGAATCAAGTATCTCTCCTCTCCTTTTTGACGTTGACTACGAATTTCGAAATCTGGAAAATCGTCGACAAGCAACTGTCGTCCCCGAAGGGTTTTTCTCGAAAAGCAGATCTTCAGATTTTCCTCGTGTAGAATTCTTTCCTCCTCCCGAGGACTCTTCTAAAAATTATTTCCGAGAGAATAAAGGAGAGAAGGTCCTCCGAAAAAGAAGAAAACAATCGCGAGACGAGTCCGTTCAGATAAAATCGAGGCGGGCGTGCAGTGGCGCTTCTCTCCTTCGAAAAAAAAAGAAAGGCGTCTCGAGTGCGTGACAAGCGACTCTCTGATTGTTTTTCTCATGTCCGTGGAGAAAGTACATATTTAAAGAAAAAAAAAACGTATTAACGAGAGAGAATATATAAAAAGGTTAAATATATTTACAAAATGACGAGAAGCAATTGAAGTTTGGCCAAACATCCCGCGTGTTCACCAAGGCAGCAAATACACGTTTTCGGAGTTAGAAACAAATATACCCAAGGTCCACTGTTGATTATTCATTAATACGAAAGAAAGTTCGCATACGTGAATAAGTTTCGCGCTGATAGAAATAAAAAGAAAATTACAATCGGACGGGTACCTGAGGTCTTTTTCAATACCAATTTTTAAAATTTTATAAATGAATCAATAATATTTCGCTGTATATATTGTTTGCAGACAATTATATTATTTAACATATTTTTGTATATATAAAATTAAGAAGAATATGATTTTGAAAAATCTATAAAAAGTGAATGGGACAAGAAATTTTTCATGGTAAAACGCGAATTGAATTTTTCTATGGGATTCAAAAAGACCCTAACGCGCCCTTCTAACGATTAAAGCGATGGGCAATCGACTCTGAGAACAATCTCGTTAATAAATTTTATTATATGGTGACAACTATACTGCTTATTTTAGGACTAAATATTTTTTTATATCAGAATGAAATATATTTTTGGGCTGGATTAACGTTAAAGATTAAAATCTCGTGTTATTTTTGGGAAGCAATTATAGTAGACTGGATCTAAAAATATACTTAATATAGTTATCACGTTATATAGTAACATTTACCATATTTATCTCTCAGTGAAAGAAGTGCGTCTTGATAAATAAATTGATTATACATCGTTAAAACGAAAACGTTTTTGGTGAAACAGAATAAGAAAGAGCTTGAGAAGAATAATAAAAGGCGAGCTTTTGTCACGCCCATCTCATTGGCAATCCTAAACGCGATGTTCAACGAGGATACACACAGCGCAAATTCCATTGTTTCTTCAACTAAATTTCCCTCTCGCATTATTTCAATTCGCATGTCTCCGAAAGGAGTCAAACGATAAAAGCGCGGGAAACGAGGCTTCTTTCTTCTCTCGTTGAATTCTGCGTAATCGTAAAATTGCATCGGGACCCGTAAATTCGAGAGGAGAGCAGGCAGAAGAGAACGACGACGATCGACTTGAAGTATAGAAAGAAGGGCCTATTATAAACCAGCAAGAACGAGAGAGGGAAAAAGAGCCGAGGAGAGAGAGAGAGAGAGAGAGAGAGAGAGAGAGAGAGAGAGAAAATCGCGTGGAATCTTGAAGAGGCGGTACACGAGCCGTTTGCTTCTCGTTCTCGGGCCGCGTTCTCTCTGTGTGCTTCGGGCCCTGTGTTTTAGCCTCGGGGCAAGTCTAGACTCGGTTGAATTCTGTTTACACAGGCCCCGTGTTCTGTATACGAGAACCCCGGCTCTTTTTTTTTCTCTCTCTCTCTCTCTTTCCCTCCATCCCTTTCCGCCGCCTCTCGCTTTGCCTTTTTTTTACATCCACACATGCACGAGCACTCTCGCTCTCCGATCTCTCTCCACGTGTGCCCGTTCTCGCATCACATCCACGTCAGTGTGCCGAGCAACGTGAAATTGTTCGCCCCCGGTTCACGTGCGTATATACCAAACTGCCTTCGATCCATGCTCCTGCTTATTGCCGAGCTCCAAATCGATCGAAAAAAATCCTCAAATTTCTTTAATGACCGCCCCAAATTATTTGTTTAAGAAAGTACATTTCCATAGTACACTTTTTTTACAAGAAAAACAAAATACTTTTCTCTTATTTTTTCCTTATTTGCTGGAAAAAATAAATAAACGCGCTTTTGTTTTTTTTTTATTGCCTCGCGAGCATGCGAGAAGAAATAAAGGATGAAGAATGTAGGAAGGAAAGAGAAATAAAAGAGTGTTTGTCTTGGAGCGGGGTAAGAATTATTTTCGAGCGTTTCAAAAATCGGTCTCGCATTTTTGAGGTTATACATATATATATATACTATATTTATATAAGTGTGAATCGGTGTTGAAGCATGTGTGCAGGATCTTGTGTGCGTGTGCGTATAAAAGGGGGGCGTTTTACCGCGAACGAAACTGATTTAACAGATCGGCGGTCACGGCGAGACGCCGAACGCGCATTGCCCGGGAACCTCCCCTAGAAATATATCGCTTTTTGGCTTTTCGGGGAAGAGCAGCTCAAACACACGGTTTCATCCGAAAATGTACCAGCAAATGGCGACAGATGCTCTTTTCCATTTAGACCGAACGACAGGAGGCTCGGGCTCGACGCAGAGCCACGTCCCGCCGGGCACGAGGACACAGTTCGCACCTTCGTTTCATAACGCTTTATTGTCACACACTTTGATCTTGACACTCTGCGGTGACACGCAGGAAGGGAACCATTTCAATGCTTTATCTATTTTCTATGGACCAATTACGGGAATTTTTTCGTGATCGAAATGTGTTTCCAAACATTTTTTATTCAGCGAGACTCTATAAAAATCTTCAAATTTTTTCTTCTCTTATTGTTAGACTTTTTCTAAATTTATGAGACGGTATATATCGAAAAGAAAATCTCAAGTTCGGATCTGAAATTTTTCATACGATTCTCCATTATTTTTCAAATATTTTTTGAAAAAAAAAAAAAACTTCATTACACACTATATAAAGCGCAAAAATTATGTACTTATCTAGATTTTTGTCGAAAAATGGCTGATTTTTTAACGATTGTTACTCTACTAAAAATTCTTTAAAAAACAAAATTAACAAACTATTTTTTAGCGTTCATTTTTATCTGCAAGTATCCCTCGATAACAGTTTTCTTTTGAATTTTTATACCAAAAGGTATAAAAAATTTTTTTAATTGCAGATACACGCTACAAAATAATTTTCCGAATTCATTTCTTCACACATTTTTTTGCGAATATACTGCTACATATCTAAAAGTAGATCATTTAAACCAAAAATTATCGAAAATTAAAATTGAAAAATAACATTTTATATTAATTTATTATTATTTTTACGAAGAAAAAAATTTGTAAAACTGAAAACGAACATGCAACACAGCTTTAAATTTATTTTCCCGATCGTTTTTTCACAAAATTACAATACTTTAACAGCAACAAATTTTCATGAAAAAAAAATTGATCCTCTTAATTTTTGGGCTTGGCGAAGTTCAAAGGAAATTTCATTTCAAAGTCCTACTCTTAAACTCCCGAAGACTGGGACGAAAAAATTGTTGTCAGTTGGGCATTCGTTTTGGTAAAGGGGAGTCTCGAATAACGGGTGATGAGCAAGTTTTTCATCTCTCTCTCTCTCTCTCTGTCCAAAGTGCATACTTATTGGCATTTGTGCCATGTTTCATGGTTGGATTTCGAGAGAGCATGCATATAACCAGCAATATTATGGTACGAAGAGAGGATCTCTCGTGTAACGACCCTTGAGCGTGAAAGAAGCCCTTTTTTTTCTCTCTCACGTACTGTCTGACGACCCTTCAATCTAATCAGCCTCATTCAGCCCACCGCGAAACAACCTGCCACATGGTACGCGTTTTCGGTGAGAGCTTTCCCCCGGCCATCACCGACATGCCAGAAACTCATTTCGTACGCACGGGACCGTATACTATATACATTTTATTATTAGTATTTTAAAAGCACGCGTCATCGTCCTCTCGAACATCGGGCAATCCACGTCCCCGATGAATTAACCGTATTCGAGCGACCCTTTGAAAATGTCCTTCATAGATCCCGCGATACTATTGTACACGAGATTAGGAACTTCCAAAGAGCGAATTCTCTCTTTAATAATATCCATGATAAAAAAAAATGAAAAAGGTATCGAATTCGATATGGTGCGACACAACTTTTGGTGATTCATCCGGCTAATCTTTTTTCGCTTTAATCTCATTTCCACAATTTCTTCCTTCAGAATCCTTTTTTTTTATTGTACTCCCGCGTGGCGTGTAAAATTTATTCTCCCTTTTCATTACAGTTCTTCCTGAGTATTGTCGTTATTTTGTCGTAGAATTTGGACTCGTCGCGAATGGAATACATCGCGAAGAACGAGCGCTCGATATACACGAAGCTAATTGGTATTCGCGACGTTTCGGCATCGTCGTCTTTTACAGAATCATCTTTTACATTGAGATTTGGTGTAATCTCGAGCGTCGAGCGTTCCCGTGACAATTAAGCCGAAAACTTGTTCGTCTTGCGCGACGAAACGTTCTCTCTAGTCGTTCCTTGCTCTCCTTTTTTTCGCTTCCTCATCGCTCGCGTCTCTGTTTTCCTGTCGTCGCGGATCATGAATTTTCATTCGTTTGCTCCCTGAGAAAGAGAGATTCCTTATTATTTGGGAGCAGGCTTTTATACGCGCGCGTCCGGGCCGAAGCAACGAGTCTCGCGTTTTTTTGAAGATCCGCCGCCGCGTGTATTATAAAAGTTAAAACTGAGCGTCGCGCTCGACTCTCCTTTGCTCTCGTTCCTTTCTCATCTCATCGCTGGGTTCGGTCGACGCTGCGCTCCTTTTTTCTCCCCTTCTCGTCAATGGAAGCAGCCCGGAGGATCTTGTGTACCTCGGTAGCCGTTAAAACTTTATAACTAGCTCGCATTTTAACGCACGAGATGCGTGCTCGCCGTTGTCCCGAGGAAGCTCTGCGAAAAAAACTCGCTCATCGCCCTCCTCGCTCTCTCCATCGTTTTCTTAATCCTTTTCCCGCTCTCTTTTTCCTTTCTTATTCTTCCTTTAATTCTTCCTCTTCTATTTTCAAAGCCAATCACAGCTCGCTGAGCTCAGCGAGCATCTGAAACAATCGCGCCGAGTATCCGGAGAATCGGAAAAGAGACAATAAAAAGCTGATGCGAGAAAAGACGGGGAACGCCTTTCCTTCGGCGGTGGTCGCGAGAACAGGGCTGGCGCCCGCCTCTATTGCCCGACTTTACTATTGCGAAGCAAACGCAATTACTAATAATGGTATAACCAATCGGCGAAGAAGGAAAAACGGGCGAAAAAAAACACGCTGCCCGGCTCCTCTTCGGGCTCGAGCAAAATCAGCGAACCACGACCGAACCTCCGACATCGTCGTCATCGCGCTACGGGCAAAACGGCATTACTAGTTTTTACAAAAGCATTTATATGCGCTTACATACATATATATATATATATATAAACAAAAATATATATACGTATATAGTATACATTATATACTCGAAATTACACATTGTTTCGTGCGATCGTTCGGAATGCCCGAACACTTCCTCGATACCAAGGTAAATACCGGACATCTCGTTGACTATAACGATCTCTTCTTCATAACAGAGACGAAAAAAGAGATGCAGACAATCGAAGCTTCCCGGTAAAATCTGTTCAGCGAAAAAAAAAAAATTGCACACAGTTTTAACGATCGAGAGCAGCGAAGTAAATCGAGAACGAATATTTTTTCGAATCTGTTTTGCAGAGCCTATAAAAAATCACCGTCCGGTCGTTAAGCGAGTTAAGTAAATTATCAGATTTTAGTTTCAAAATAATCATTATGTACGTCTCTTCGAATTAACGAAAAACATTTTTCTAGCAATTTTCTGTAATTATTCCATTTGCGGTAATTTATTTTTCGCTGAATTCTTCGGAGGATATTCGAACTAAGTCATTAAAGTAAGAAATGTACTTGCATTCGCTGAGAGAAGATTGATTATTCAATATTTGCATATCGTGTATGTAAACTATAAGATACATATATACAGCAAAAAAATTAATTTAAAAATATAGTTTAGAATAAAAACCGTAAATAATAGTCATTCATAATAAATTATTAAAAAATTACAAAAAAGACAAGTTATTGATACATTAAATTGTTGACTTCACTAAAATATGCGTAATACGTATAAGCAGTCTTTGACAAACAATAATCTATAGTGTTTTCTTTTGAAGTAATTAACAATTATGCTATAGGTATAGGACAAAATCATAATTCACGATATTTTCGATACACGTAATGTTTGTACAAATTATGATTAAAATTACTTTCATACCTTCAAAATATACCCAGAACTTTTTTAGAACATCCAAAATGTTGATTATATTACAATATGAATATCTGATGCTTCTATTCTAATTATATTCAATAAGAAACCTCAATTTCCAATCACTAATCGAACATTTAGACATTTTTACATAATTTAAAATACTGCTTCATTAAATTAATCGTCACATATGGTAAAATAACGTCACCGTTTCGACATTTGAGTATAAGTATCTCAATTGACTCAATAGCCGAGCAAGTACCGCCTTAATTAGATTTGAAATGAGCCTTTTTTTCTATTTTCAGCGAAAAATTTGATTACCTCTGCGCCACAGAAAATTTGGGTTCAGGGAGATATCGTTGAGGATATCGCGTATACGAGAGGCGGTTTATACCGGTGCTGATAATGAACAGCACTAAAACATAAGGTTTAATTACTCAGAGTAAACGATGAGGGGTGTGTTCGGGTACATGGCTCAGGAGGGTGGTGCTCTCAATCTCCCTCTATTTTTGTCTCGCGTGTATATAATACACGCCACACGGTCTTTGAACGTGTAGCATAAAAGTTACAATAGACCAAGCCCCAAGAATGAGGGAAACATTCTCATCCCTCTCTCTCTCGCACACACAAATAACGCACATATACGCAACCACACGCAGCCTCAACAAGCTTTCTCGTTGGCCTACAATAGTGCACTGTAACCCAGTAGGGTTCCCCTGGCAGGCTTTGCCAATTGCCTACAACGGGGAGTGAGAGAGAGTGAAAATATGTACACACGTCATTGTGGCCAAATGTACACATGACGTATACGCGCACAGAGGATGATTTGCACGAGAGCTGGGTCGCATTCAATGGCCCAACTGTTTGCGAAATACGTCAATCTCGGAGGCGAACCGTCAAAGGTCGATCAAATGGACGCCACAGCCCGAGGAGTTCAGACATTAGCACACGATTTGTGACAAGGCGAATAGAAAAAAAAAGGAAAAGATATATTACTTCTGTAGCTTGGAACCCATTTAGGGCATATTTCATCGAGTTGCTGGTCAAATGAGAACGCGATTTCATCTATCCCCAGTTTCTGCCTCGATCTCTCTCTCTCTCTCGCTCCCTGTTGCTCCGTATGGTCATTAATGGTCACCGAAACGAGGAGTCCATTCGTCATTGAAGAGAGTCAACATAGTTACATGCATGATGCGGAAACTCATATCCAATTCTATTCATACTCGGCATAATCGGGACCGAGCGAAATTCCTTGTGTATATGCGACGTACATTGACGCCCCTTTGTATATAATTCGATGTGATTTCTATACCCAGAAATTGATTTCCCGCTTTCAATGCATAATATATTTACGGTAATCCACCCAAATTAACCGAGTCTCTGATTGACACCCCCACTGTACTGTCTCTTCAAAAATTTGATTTCATCAATGAACCCTTTGAATATATTCTTTTTTTTTCGCTGTACCATTTTCGCATTTTTTTTCTCCAAAAATTTCCAATTTTTTACGGGTACAACATTTTTTTTACATAGCAAAAACATCTTTTCAAGCATCGATAGCTTTTATTCTTCTTTTTGGATAACAATGAGACGTTGCGGGCATTTTGTGGAGAAAAAACACGTATTAGGAGTTAGCTCTTATCTTTCATTTTTGAGCTGTTTTTTCGAATTTCTCGGACGTTTTTTTTTTCTTTTTCGCTAAAAAGAGACTGTAAATAAAGAAAAGATGGGCTTCACATTCTTTCGGTACATATTTTTTTGTATTAAAAAAATGAAACTTTTTTTATTTTACAGCCCAGAGAGACCCGTAGAAAAAAATTCCATCTCGCAAAGGAGTCAGTATTTTTTTCTTAC
Source organism: Cremastinae sp. A BG-2022a (assembly GCA_030522545.1). NCBI lineage: Eukaryota > Metazoa > Arthropoda > Insecta > Hymenoptera > Ichneumonidae > Cremastinae sp. A BG-2022a. The sequence continues at coordinate 51,205 of JAPYYW010000032.1, read as the reverse complement.
CTTCGAATTTATGTATTTTATAGTTCCGGTTTTTTTGTCGTTGCCATAAGTAAGTAGAAAATGGGTAAAAAAGGATTTTACTTTTTTTTTCAATCGACTGACGCGGCTTTTCCCTTTTTTTTTCTTCTCCCTTAATAAGAGTTACATTTTTTAGAGCGACCGAAACGCCGGAAAGGGACGGGGCAAAAACGCGCTCACATTTTTTTTCCTCTCTTTCTTCAGGCTGACGCGTTTCGGTCCCCCGTACCGAGAAGTCCCGTGACCCTGAATTTTACAACGTAGGAAAAATATTTCGAAACCGAGGGCCGACGAGAAATAATTTTGCGCAAAAGCCTCGCGCATTCCCCATCTCATATCCCTCAAACAATCTGACAGGCAAACACAGAGAGTAATAACATCGAGCGAATTTTTCGAGGAACTTTGGTGCTACAAATTCGAAGGTATTGAAAGGCCGCCCGCCCATTTTTGTACCGCGCGGCGGTATTACACGAGAGTGGAGTAAAACGGACGACGGTCACGATTTCCCTCGAGCGTTCATTACCTTTTACGAGTCCGCGCAAAGCAATGAACGCCTAATAAACCGAGTCTCGGGCAAACCTTGTTTCGAATCACGGTACATTGACATCTCGGGTCTAAGCATCATAATTCCCGCGAAAATCCGTGATTTACAGCAGTGAAAGCTGACAAGTATTCTCGTAATACACGAGACAAGATTCGTTTACACTGCATCCCGGGCGAGCGGCGGGGGCGGTTGCCATTTTTCTCTTCCTCTTTTCTTCTCCTTTCATTCTTCTCCTTTTTTTTCTGCAAAGAGATGAGAGGGCCATCTCGACGCGGGGTTTCCGGCTTAGGAGTCCCGAATAGAGCAGTCGCGCGCGACACGTTTCAAATGATTCAATGGGTTATATACGCGGTGTGCGGATCGGGGAAAAAAATCTCCGAAGGATACCCCGAAAGGATTTTTTCTTTACGGTGGGCGTCGAGAACGATTTTAAAATCTGAGCTAGGAAGAAACGCAGCAGGTATAAACGGAATATACTCGTGTATTTCACGCGCGCGCGCGCGCACACACTCGTCACTTCAAAATGGTGTAAGTCCAGGACTCATCAAGCATGCTCGCGCGCCGATGCTCTTTCTAAAACCCCATTGGTTTCGCGCTCACGCGCATTCAGGGACGCGCGAGAAAAGAGTGCTCGCTCTATAGGTATTTTGACACGTTCACCGCTGGCTACGGCCGAGACTTTTCGGCCGAAGAAACCGCGGGACGTCGTGTACCTCACAGCGGGTCGTCCACGCGTTCCCCACTGTATACGAACGAGCCATGAAAGAAATCGAACGGGAGACCGGGAGAGAGAAATTCGTGGTCGTATACGGCCAGAGAATGTTCCACACCATCCCCGTTGCCTTCACGGATGCATACACTTATACACTGCGTGCATATAAAACAAACGCAAACTCACTTCGAGTTCTGAGACACGAAAGGACGTATCTTTTGAGACATTGGTATACGAGAAATTGGAGGATTCTGTCACTTTGCTCGGGACTCTGGGACAAATTTTCATTATCCTCTTGTTTTGGTAAAGTGCATTCGACCTAGTGTGCATCACGCTTCCGAGCGCGATTCGTCCTCATGACCCCACTGTCAGGGGATTCTTCTTTTTCGTTCCACAATCTGGAGACTCCGTCGTCCTTCGAGATGGACGACCAATCTGGAGGACTTAGCCATTGGCCGAGCTATTAGTCTTGTTTGCAAACGCCGAAAGAAGATCCCGAGCACGCGTTATTTCACGGAAGATGGAAAAAAAAACCAGGCCCGAAGAGGCATGCAGCTTCCAAAGAGTTTATTCGCACGTTCGCTTCCTCATTCCTTATTTTCGTCATTTACGAAAGAGATATCGATCTACTTAGCCCCGTCGGACGTTCCTTTACCGAAGAATGAAATATCACCTAGCAGCAATTCATTATAGCCAGCAATTTTTTTTCGCCTCTCGCTTGTTTCTCGAGCCGATGTGTGCCTTCGGATTCCCTTTCTCGAAAGTTTTAAAAAATCGTGTATAGACAAAAAAAAAGAGAAAACGAAGGAAAGCGTCGGCAAAAAATCGTAGAAAAGATATATTTGAAAAAAAGAATCTTGGCTCGTAAATCTCAAAAAGTCGTTTCTACGATTCTCTATTTTTTTTTCTCTCGTACGGATCGTGTGTTTCCTTTTTTTTTTGCATTGCCAGTGACAATGGCATCATCGTCGAAGTTGCTTTCGCAACACAGCGCGGGACTCTCTGATGCTTCGGTCAGAGACGAAAAGATCGCAATTAGGATTGGTTCGCGATAAGAGCAAAGTAATTGGAGGCTACTAATGCAAGACTAAATTACGCTAAATCATCAGTGTGTGTATACCCGCGTGGAATTCAAGAGAGACGACGGGCTCGCGTATAGTTTGGGGCCCTGGAACAGAAACTCTCCTCTCCTCTATAATGACATTTTGATGGGCAGTCATTATATACGGAGGCCCTCGCAATCAGTCCCCGCGACGAGGCTGCTTCCCGACTATGCCCGAGAGAAAGAACGGGCAGAGGATAAAGAGAGACGGAGAGAGAGAGAGAGAGAAAGATGTATATAAGGGGCCCAGAGAAAGAGAGAGGAAGAAGCGTCGATTCGTGGCGTTTGTCCGTTTCGTGGGGGGCTCGTTCGTCAAACCGGATTTTTCAAAAAGTTATCCAAGCGCGGGCGGACCGAATCGACCAGCCGAATACTTTCTATACATACAGTCGCGCGTGTGTATATCTGTACAGGCGTTTTTATTTCCTTCCACGTAGACGCCCAGCGCGCGCGTGTTCGCGAAATGTATACAGGATATCGCAGAGGCAGAACTTGCCAAACCCTATAATTTGGTGCAAAGTTCCGTGAGAGATTGATGGAATGTTCCTCTGTGCCTCGCTTTAGAATAATGCCTCTTTTCTCATCCGTTCATGAGTTCAAGGCTAATTTCACGTGCGAGCACTGATAATCCGAATGTGTAACGTGTTTTTTTCTCTCTCTCTCTCTTTCTCGAGAAAGGATGAGAGAAAATAAAATAAGTATATATTTCCGCGTGTTTCATCGTAATATATTCTCTCTCTCTCTCTCTTTTTATCCGGTGTGTTCGATTTGTTTTCGAGAGCGGACTCTTAACATCTTCATCGCGAATTTTGAGGGCGAGTGCTCGCGCGAAATCGAAGATAAACGGGGGGGTCGCACGCGCGAAACGCTCGTCGAATAAGCCACGAAGGGAAATCAATTTAACGGAACGGTAGACGGCGCGGCGGTGTTCTATGCCCGGTAATAAATTTTATCGCGAATGGGATGATCGTTCAACGGAGATCCGTTTAAACGAGAATAACGCGCGTATACATATACGCGTTCAAAGCAGAAAGTTATCCCAAGGGTCGTTTCAGGCCGGTTTTGAAATGATCTGATAGATTTCACCCTGCCGATTAATGAATTATTTATATACGAGCGAGCAATCGCTTCGAGAGTTTCGGTTAAATTCGGGAAATTGGATAATGATGTTTGGCCAAATAATCGGCAAACGATCCGCGAATACTTTCGGCCCCGCCTAAATTTTCCCTTCGAAAATATATAAGCGCGCCGAGAGCTCGGACAAACGCCATCCGCTATATTTCGCGTATTCGGCCAACCGATCGCTGCTGGTCACCGTACATACGTACGTATATCGTACATACACATATATATATATATATATATATATATATATATGTTTATACGGTCGATCCCTTATCCGCAACCCTCCTCCGGCTGCATGCAGCGCTCTTCCACGTTTTCACGTGCACTCCGCATGTTCCGCGACCGCCGTTCTCGCGAGGCGCCCGGGAGTTACATTTCGAAAACAACCTAAGCGTAATCCCGAACCGAACGAACCGAACGCATTTGCATGCAAGCCAATCACATATCCCTTTTCGAGAGACCGGTTCGTTCGTTTAAATAGCGCACACTCCGAGCTCCGCATGTATATACATAAGTCCGTGAATTTCTGTATGCCGAGTCGCGAGCCTGTGTCTGTTTATATATATGCATGTAGACGTGCGTATGTATGTATGTATATATGGAAATATATGTGTGTGTGCGTGAAAGTGTGTGAAAACGCAGGATGGTGAAGCTCGAGCCTGTCGGTATGGGAATCCAATCTCCGAACGAAACACATTGCCCATCGCATCTATACTGCAACACACACGACCTCTGCTTCCCTTCTTTCTATACATATATACATATATACACTTATATTCAAATATATATATATATACGTATATATTGCATAAATACACGAGGGATTTAATTTCCGGATATATCGAGAGGCTCTGCTCTATTCCCTCCTTTTTCTCTCCGCCCCTTCCTCTCTTCTTTGCGAATTTAATCAGTGCGATTTCTTGCATTAACTCCTAATTGCGTTCCGTGTATATAAGGTCAACTCGATATAAAGACACGATATCCGGCTAATTTTTCCTGTTGTTCCGTTAAACCGGATTCTTCCCGATGTGAATTTCTTCAGGGGTTTCTTTATTTTTTATTTTTTCGTTTTTTTTTTTCTAGAGAAGTCGTTTTAGTGCATACTTGGCAGAAATTGGGGAAAGTTCAGTGTAACGGTCAATTCATCACTCGCGGGGTGTGTTGGATATTACGTTGTCCTAAAATTTGAGGCACATAATGGAGAAGGGACCGACGAGAGAGAGAGAGCGAATATTTTGGACTCGTTTGAAATCCAAGGACGATGACTGCCATTTAGGTACAGAGAGTTACCGAAAATTAGTGCCAGAGGCAAACGGAGTTCGAGCATAAGGAGCGCGTATATATACTTTTTATTTACCGAAGGCATCGAAGGCTGATGTACGCTCGCACGACCACCAAGGATGTTGGGAGCTGCTGTGGGGGCTTTAGCCGAAAAGTGGGCAAATTGGAGGCGGAGAAATGTATACGCTCGCGTATTCTTCTTTTTTTTTCATCTCTCTGCCGAATCGATTGTGTGTACAGGCTTCTTTTGTGAATTTCACTCTCTCCCTCTCTTTTTCATTCTCGCCCTCCCCGGCGAGAATGCACACGGCGCGCGGCGAGTTCGGCGAGCTCTCCTGTTGCGCCCGAAACTCACGCCGCCGTACACGGAGCTCAAGATTTATGGGGTTTAAAAAATCGAGTGTAAACGAGCTAGGAGAGAACTTTTAAATTTTTCTTAACCGTATTATGCACGCACACAATGCACGTATGACTCTCCAGCTTGCTCACCCCCACAATTACATTCTCCCCGAGTTTCAGCGTGACGTATAAACATCAACAAACAAATAAACGCCGTCGTGTATGGTCCGTTGATGATCCACGCGACGAATTTCATCGGAGTCCAGGTGGAGAAATTCTCTCTTTTCCCCCCCGACGCCCGCGCTGTTTTTATACGGACACTTTGGGAGAATAACGACAACGGAAATGATCCCGGCGAAACCGCCAATTCTATTCACGAGTCTCGACCTCCTAAAATACAAATTGCAAGTCTATCTAAAATCTAACCATTTATTTTCTTGAAGCAACGTTTCAACCGCGATATTCAGAAACTCGAGGGAAAGACGAAAAAGGAGCGAAATTCTGGTTCACGAGTCGTGCGCTGTGCGCGAAAACACGCTGCAATCACGCGCAGATATAGTTGAATTTGTGCGCGGTAAGGAAATTTATCAGCTCTCGAGCATATTTTCTTCGGGCCTGTCTCTCGTTGAAATGTGAAATCGATGATGGGTTTCGAGAGTCATCGCCGAGACGAGTGCATGTATCTAGCAAAAGGGAGCAGAGGGAAGAGGAGAGGAGAGGAAAAAAAAATGAAAGGAAAGATGAAGAAAAGATAGTGATACCTTCTGTACTGGAGAAAAGCTGTATTATGTGCGCAGAGGTTGCACGATTCTCAACCCACACAATTATTCGACGTAAACATACGGACAACTACACACGCGTTTCATAGATTCGTTGTTCGTGCTCGAATGTTTGAGAAGCTCGTGCTGATCGTAGTCCAAGAGTGGCGAGTTCTTTCCTTTCTCTCTTTCTCATCGACCGGTGCATGCTATACACTACATTACTTAGGAGCAGGAAAAGAGAAGTTATGTCTGCGGTTACAGTCCTCGTGCGCATGAATCCGGGGAGGTCAAGAATTCGGGGCGCAATTCTCCATGTACGTTTGCACTCGGAGAACGAGGCGGAATAGGCACATCGAGAGGAAAACATCCATTTATAATAATTTCGACGTAAAAGGTAAAAATTTTAAGTCGTTTTTCTTTTTCTAAGGAAGTCATTTATATGTATGTTTTTTTACAATTATATTTTTCCTTATATATATATATGTACAAGGGATGTACATATATATGATTTATATATTTGTAACGTTGCGCGCAGTCTTCACAGCTTCGTTAACACAAAACGCAAAAACAGGCGGAAACTTGATTACTTTCCATCATAAATCGCCTACCGCAACGATAAAAAAAAGGAAAAGCAGTATATACTCGAACCGATATCGCATTCGCGTTAACTGTTCGTGTCTACAAATCTATGAACGCTTGTAAAGCGATTTTACGATCAATCCGAAGCAGCGAGAAACTTTTATTGTCAAATCTCCCCCCGATACAACGAGAGATAAAGCAATCCTTTAACAAACGAGGATTAAATTCCGAGTAGCTCCCGAGTAGACTCGTCGTAAATCCGGCCGATTTTCTCGGACGGTTTCTGCAATTCTCAATATAACGTGCAGCAGCAATTATCGTTGAAGAAAATGACCCGATTATCTCGAATTTTCAGTGTATCACGGAGAGCCGGGTAGATTTTACGGGGCTTCGGAGAGAGGAATAAAAAAATGTTGGTAACCAATCGCGAAGGTGGTACGCGATCGGAAAAGTCATGGCGCACGTGTGCCACACGCGATCTCGATTCCTCGCTCGGAAGAGCAAGAATAAGAGGAAAGAGAAGGGAAAAAAGGGGAAGAAGAAGAAGAAGAGGAAGAATAAAGACAGAGAGAAAGAGAGTGGTCGCTCCGGTATATATTGAAGGAAGGAGACGACGCCGCGTGTCGTGTGTGAGAGAAAAGTCTCTGCTTTTCGCATCAGGGGCGGTCGCGGCAGGCGGTCTTTTCAACGAGTTAAGGCTCCGCCTGCTTAACCGGCACGCCTTATTCGTTCGAGTACACGTATACACCTCGCTAAAAATCTCACCAAACACGCAGGTTACCCCCGAGTATACTCATCCGCAAGCCCCGGCGCGTACACGTGAGACACGCGAAAAAAACATAAAAACGTTCCCTGCTCACTTTGCCAGAACGACGACGACGACGGCGGCGGCGGCGGCGCTCTCCTTCTTTCCACTCGTTACCCAACGGGGAAAGAGCCATGAGAACTGCAAGTGCACCGGTTCCGAGTATGCACCGTCAGATATATATCCATGTGAATTTCCCTCGCTTTCGCGCCACGTTAACGCGATGCAACGACCCTATAGAACCGGAGCGCGCGGAAAAATAATCGCGATATAAAGCAGATAAAGATATACTTTACCTCAAATTGACAATCTTCCTGGATTTTATATGAGCCCGTGACATAAAATTCAGCAATCGTGAAACGAAAATCTCAATTCAATTAGTGAAATTTTTTTTTTATGCCTACGAATACTTTATTAACCTATATATTTTTGAAATTTCATCAAATTTGACAGATTCGTTTATTGATAAGAAAACCCTTGAAATTGTATCTTGCGCGATCATTGCTTTCAAATGTTTTTTTTCTACATGGGGAAAAGTAATTAGGTTAAATATTGTAATGATATAAGTTTATTATATTATATATCAAAATGCTAATAAAATTTGAGAAGCATCGTCAAAAAATTTCATTAAAATCAGTATGTTTTGGGTGTAAGGGATTAACATCTTTAAAGTTTCATTATAATTATTAAAATTATTCAATCGTTTATTTAAAAAATTAGATATATTAAAAAGTTTACTTGTACTATGATTTTATTACAAATAAAAATCAAATATAGAATGTGAAACTGTTGAAACTATCTCAACCATCAAAATACCGTTAATAAGAATCTAAAAATTAGTACAAAAGAGAAGCGCATTATAATTGTCAAAATATTAGAAAAAATTTTTGACGATTAAAAAACTCGATAATGACAAATCTTGATAATAAAATAATAAGTTGCTCTAGGTCCCATGGAACTATTTCTAATTTTACAAGTATTAAAAAAGATACCAAGTGGTTCAAAAAATTTCTTATTTTTCTGCATAAACGTCCAAAGTACTACACTTTATTGAATTTTCGAACCAGGTTAGTAAACTCGTTATACAGGTCAAAAAGTATTGATCTGCTGAGAAGAAATTTTCTATATGATTAAGGATGTTGTGTTCAAAAACGAAAACGATGGAAATTTTTTTGACAATCTTACACAATATTACGTAACATCTCTAAAAGGTTGTGTTAAAATTTCGCTACGATTAGGAAGCTCCTCATTAAGATATTAATAGTTAAAAATGACTAACACGTGTTTGAAGTTGAAATTTTGTATAATAAATATCACAGTAACGAGCTTCCTAATTTAAGTGAAATTTTGCACTTATCTTTGTATGACGTTAAAGAAGCTTCATCTAATTTTTCAAAAAAATTTCATCATTTTTTATTGTGCAATCGCATAGAGAGATGAGAGAGAACTTTTCTAAATAAATTTTTACTCTCAAACGACTTTGTATGGGCGAAAAACGTCAAACTTTTGATTTTTTGCTCCACGGACTCAGCACCCTTAAGAGTTGATTCTTCATAGTTTACAGTCCTTCAGAATTCTACAACATTGAAATATAAAAAAAAAGGAAAAATTGCAAAGCGAGACGCAACATTCCAAAGTCGCAAGGAGAATTTTTTGATCCCGTCATCTGCGGAGTAGCTGCAAAAAGGTAATTTCATCGCGATCTCCCAGCATCACAAAACCATCAGAATTTATGCAATTTCGTATTCGCATATACATATATCTGGAAGGGAACAATCTCGAGGATAATTCAGAAAGAGTGTGGTTTTACGAATGATTTTGGTGGGGGAAATAAAACGCCTAAGAGGGTGTATCGCATCGAGCGAGCGAGCGAGAGAGAGAGAGAGTGACAGCGTCAGAAAAGAGTGAGAGAGAATAAAAACAGAGAAATTGAAAGAGAAGAATCGCGATGAATATAAGCTTGTGAGATACGCCACTTCTCCGCAAGACCGTTCGCTGACCTTGGCTGACCTTTCGACCGGTACCCACAGCGGTTGGAGACTCTTCGACCGCTTCCTCTCCTATTTTCCTCCCATAAGCAAAGGTGAAGCCCGCGCGCGCGCGCAATCCCGTGATCGGCGGCGGTATACGCCGGATCTGGTATGCACCTCGAGATATATATCTATATATAAAGCGTAATCGTGTGAATTTAACGTTGATGCGAGGCAAACTCAACGTTCCATCTTGGTGTACCTACTTGGGAGCACGAGTAATGCTATCTCAGCCAAGGAACCGTCTCATCTTTATTTTTCTATATATACACACACGTGTCTTTATATATATATATATACTACATATATATATATAAGACTATATATACACATATAGAAGAGGATTCGCCGCGAGCTTCGAGGCGCAATGACCTATACGCGCTTCGCCGGATGTGTCCGTCCGCGTACCGCACTCTATCGAGCAAATAATAATCCACCCGACACTGTAATACGACTATCGACGAGTCAAAAAACAAATGGAAAGAAATAGAAGAGGGGAGCAAGAGAGGGTGCGAGAGAGAGAGAGAGAGAGAGAAGAAAGATAAAAAGAGGGTCGAATCGAGGATGATACAAGAGCACATTGTCTCGAGGTGCGCTCTCGCGATAGCCGGGGCGCGTTTTCTTTTCCTTCGCTCTTATTCTCTCTTTTATGTATGTACATATATTTGTACGGAAGTGTGTGTACGTGTGCGGTTTACGTATGGTTTATCGGATGCCAAGCGGGAGATGTGGTAAGCGCTATGTACACGGTAAAACGACAGAAACATTGGTCCACGAGGAGCACACCCGGAATCTTATTGTGCTCCGGGATATATGAAGAGCGCATCGTGTTCTCGTCGTCGTTGGGGAGAACCTGCTGCTGCCGCCGCCGCTGTGTTGCTTTCCTTTTTTTTTCTCTTTTATCTTATATAGTGTATATATATATATATATCCCGTCTCTGTTTCTTCTCCATAATGCAATTTTTTTTCTCTCCCTCGCTCACGTTCCTTCGTTTATTCCATCGAGGAGAACTTTATCGGTGAAACTTTGTATATATACGTCCATACGCACGCGCGCTCCGGCTTTGGAGGGCTCAGCACGTGTGCCATCCGGCAGCCTCGCTTTATCGACTATCAGACCGTATAACCCCCTCTCGGTCGCTCATGTTCCCCTTATTATTTGCCGTACTCGATACTTTTCCGATTCTGACGCTTCGCGAACACGAACCGCGCGCTCTCTTTCGTCGCGCTTTTATATACTTTTCTCGCGTTCGCACCCACGAGCAGGTGTTACTTTTAATCCCACCGGAGAGACCTCAAGGTGATACTCCCGGGACCAGTTTGAGAAAACTGGTGTTTATAAGGAAAATCTCTCGCTCCCGATCGTCATGCTAATTTACAAGTACCAAAGACGGAATAAGGAATCCAGTTTCCCCGGTTAGTTATGTACGAATGTTAAGGCACCGTATCGAAGCCTTATCAAACCAGAAACCAAATAGAGCTCCGAGCTGCCTGGCTTACACTCTTATTTGGGCCTATTATCTAATTATTCGAATCGCACACCGTTTTCTCGCGCTTGCACTCGCGAGAGATATAAATCCTTCGAACGTGAGAATTTCTGCCCCGATCGAAACTCCCGGTGTGCTATAATATCGGAAGTCGGAAGTCTCGTTCAATTTTGCGTTTGATGTCCAATTACGCGTCTCGAGTCGAATAAAACGACGAGTGACCGAAGCAGATGGCATTAATTCCCTCGAGACGTGACACAATTATTCTCAGAGTTCGCGCGACGACTACTCGCGATCTTCCTTGCATCGTATATATTCTCGGGAGATCACTCTTAATTCGCTCTTCATTTTTTAGCTCTTTAATTTCTTCGTACCGCGTATATATATATATATTTCCACCCACAGCTCGTGCAATCTTTCTCGCATTCCTTCGTTGCTGATACGACAACGACGACGTCGCGCACTCGACGACACTCGAACCGAAATAATCTCGAAAACTTCCTTTTTTTTCAACTCGCGCCGCACGCTCAACACACTTATTGTTTCGTTATATAATGCCTGTATGCAGTTCCAGAAATAAATTTCTTACGTCAGTAAACGATAAGCTCGCGAGAATCCCATTGAAAAAACTAACAATGGTAAATGGGTTTTTAACAAAATTCGCCATAAAGACTTTTGTACGTATAATATTCTGTAAAAAGAAAAGTTAATAAATTTATACGATGGTCCTGCTAGATGTATTGCAGTAAAATTTAACATTAAATTATTTCAAATAATCTTTTTCTACTGACGTAATAGTCATAGAAATTGTACACATTTTTTTGATAGAATTTAAAAAAAAAAGATTTACAATTTGGAACGATAAAAAAAATATTTTTTCACATAAAAATGAATTATTGTCTATTCACATAAAGTCATAAAAAACACACATGTTATAGCAGTAAAACTGTCAAAAAAAATGCAATTTGGATCTATTCACAAGAAGTCATAAAAAAACACATGTTATCGCGGTAAAATTGTAAAAAAAAATGCAATTCGAATACAAAAACATGTGTCACTTATTAACCTCTTATATAAGAGTTAATTTCTGTTTATGACGACGGCGATGTAAATTGACGACACTCAATTATTCAACTGTTGAAAAATTGCATATACAAAAAAGCCAATGATTATAAATCAAATAATATTCAGACTTCTTTTGTAAAGAACATGACCATTTTTTCTTAATCAATCTACCAGTGAAACCACAACGAAAAATATTGAATAAAATACAAAAAAAAATAATTAATCGCTCTGTCGTTCTTGCAAATATACAAATTGATAAAAGCGACGAAAATCTTCTCGAAATTCTATACGCCAATAAAGAATTTTTTTTTCCCACCCATTCGGTATAGCTATAATAAATTTTTGTTCCTTCCCGAGCGCATTCGCCCGTCATTTTTTTCCGCAAGTGCCAAGGATTTCTTTTCAGTCACTTTTTTGTACAGAGCTATCCGTCTCGGTGTGTCCGAAGAGAATGCGAGACACACGGCGAGCTGGAAAGATGTACGGTTTACTTTTGAATTCGATCTGATTGCGTGCGCGAATGTGTCGGGAGGCGCGAAATCTTTGAGCGTATACGAACAAAATCCGTAGGAAATGTGCGCTATTGATAACGCGTCGGTTTAATTGATGCTGGCAATGTGTCAGGCTCGAGAGGGGTCTCGCTCGTCGCGCACGTCGCTAAATCTTTGTAGATCGTTCTCGTCGGGACAGAAGGGACGACGTGCATACCTTTTCGCTCCTTCAACGATCCTCTCTCGCCCCATCCTTTTCTCGCTGACTCACACACACACGCACGCACGCGCGCGCGTATATAAAAGCTAACGCACACATTTACATATATGAAGAAACATTCACGTTGGAGCATTCTCCCTCATTAATTCGCCGCCAGCTTGCCGACGGCCACCCTTCGAGAGCCTTGACAAATTATTCTGCCTACGAAGCAGAAAGAGTTGGTCAGCGTGCGGGAGCACACGTCCACTCCCCACTCGCTCTCCTCGCTCGAGCAAAGACGATGAAAAATTGATCCCGAGTTGTCGTCTCGTAAATACTTAATGAAGTGTGGGAAACTTTTGGCACACACGCGCATACTTTTCGCATGCAGATATTTTGTTTCTTCTCTCCGTACTCCTTTTTTTCGTCTTTCTGAAAAAAAATGGAGATGTATACTATATATATATATATATATAAGAAGAGAAGAAATAAAAAACGAGAGAACTCGCGTGTTGCCGAAAGTGCCAGATGTTTGTGAATTCTTTATCGTTTTTCTTATACACTGTAAATGTAACGTGAAAAAAAAAATCGAGGAGTACACTTTACGAAGAAAAGCTCGCTGCTGCTTGGCAGGATTAAAATAAAATGAAGGGAAAGAAATAAGACGCTGTTCTTCGGGAATCGCGCCAAGATTTCTTCTCTCGTTGCATTGCAAAAAATCCGTCTCTCGCCGTCTCCGTCGCTCCCTCATCGTTTTTGTTCTCCTCCGGCGGGTCTGAAAGGCTGAGCACGCTCTCTTCTCTTTCGCGTTTATTTGTTTCATTTGACGAATCTGATTTCATTGCTCGAGACACGAGGTCTCTTCCCGGCCGTCGCTTATTCGCTCATCCCACCGTTTCTGCCTCCGCGCTGCTGGTATTTTAATTGTCATGTCCCTTTTTATAAGGAGACTGGCCTGCAGCCTGAATGTCGAATTTCGAGATGCTCTGCATAGCCCGAGCATTTATCCAATCAAGGATCGGAATGCCCAAGCGAGAATCAAATGCGAGGGAGAGAAACCGAGAACGACCGTGTATATATACATATATATATATAAATATACAATATATACGACGGAAGGCTAGAAGAAACGAGAAGATACCGCGCGCCGTTTCAGTAATAAACGGGCTGTGATGAATCCCGCCGCTGCGATCTCAATGCTCTCGAAAGAAACAATCCCCCCGCTCGTCTCGCTTCCTTGTTTTCCCTTTGTACGCGCTCCCGTCGAAAAACGCGACGCGAACATTATTCGCGCGCATCATCCGAATAAGACGCGAGGCGAACAAAACGCAATCTCTTACCTTTTGCTCGACGCATCGAGCGGAAGCGATTATTCGATTATTCGCTCGCGACGACGCACGAAATCGCTTTTTCCAGAGACGCGGATCTCCGTACAACGCGACGCATCTGCACTGTCCCACTCTCGGACTGCGCCCTCGAGTGCTCTCGCGGACACGGGAAAAACGGCTGCGCATTTATAGTTCTTATATTATATATATATATTTATATATATATTCGTGTGTGTGTGTGTATATAAACTCGGTATTCACACTCGCTGGAACTTTGTCGGTGTTTCGGGGCGGGGATTACTGTATATAATCTCGGGAAGTGGCATTATATGGCCCGGGGAGATTCAAAAGTGCCGAAAGCGTTCGCCTCGCCACGTGGTGGCAAGTGTTAAAAGCACTCGGCCTTATCTCGCACTGTTTAACGAAGGACGCGAAGTGCGCGCGATCGCTCGAGGAAATTCCTCATGGATGTTGTGAAAATGATGATGGCCCGTCGTCGCGGTGGCCTCGGCTCGTCTCGCTCCGCAGACATATATATCGCGTCGAACGAGAAAAAGGAACACAACCCTGCGGGTATAAACTCTCGGCTTTTGCTTGAACAACTATAATACGTGTTTGAATATCGGGAATCCAAGGGACCGTGGCGTGTACCGGAGGAGCCGGGAGATAAGCAAAGCTTTTCCCAACTTTTAGAGCAAACTCTCGATTATATGCCTCTCGAAATTATTCTCAAACTTTCCCATACACATTATTTTCACGTTATTCCTCTAAAAAATCAAAAATTTCAAAAAAAATATATGTATATATCGTTTCGATGAATTTATTCTATTTTTATCACACGTCCTGGCAAGTATATGTTTATACACAAAAGGAATAAAAGTACTTTTACAACACTTTTGATGATTTACTTTAAGTACACGTTACATTATAAAGTTTTTGAAAACTCTGTAAAGATATTTTTTTATTTCTTTTTTTTATAATAAAAGTTGAATGTTCTTGATTCTCGCATCAATTAAATCTCAGAATTATGAGTGTACAGATACAAACAGCGATTCACATAACGTTTAAATATTTTGACAGCTGCATTTTTAATTATACTAAATCAAAATGCTTATAATTGTTATTATCTATTGAGAGATATAAAATTCTAAATGATGATGGAAATTCGAACAAAGACAAATTATGATTTATAAGATATATAGTATAAAACAGTTAACTTCTAAATTAATCGTACAAACTATAAAAAAATAATCATGATCAAACGATAAAGTAAATAGTAGTGCATGAAAAAAAATTTGAAAACGAATAGTAGTTGACGATTTTTTGAAAAAACTCCATATCATTACAACGTAAACTCTTGTAACAATTTACATACATGTATATATGACTCGGCAACTACTTTTAAATTCTCTTTCATGGATTTTTTTCGTCAAAAGTTATATTAATACGTGACCTGTAAACATATACTTGTCTCCATTTCTACAAAAAATGTACTATTTCTGATGGGCGGATTATTTATTTTTTCTACTTCAAAAATTGCCTTCTTATTGTGACTACACACCGTGAGGTAAACGTCCCAATAGTTAGACAGCTAAGGGTTTTCTCACTTTATCTTTTTTTTTTAATATTCAAACAAAAAAATCTATTTCAAATTCATATCTAAACTATTATCTGATATATTTTAACGATCCAAAACTCATTTTACATGTCAATTTTAAACAATATTTCTAGTAAATAAATACTGAAACCTTTAAATATGTAGAATGTCCCAATAGTTGGGAAAAAAAATCAAACCTGTCTTTAGGGTTGTAAAACATCATGAAAAATACACTTCTTCGTACAGGAAAAATAATCCATACGATTTTATTACGATAAAAAAAATTCTAATATTAAAAATAATATGACGAAAATTGTCTAACTATATTGGGACGTTTACCATATATTTATAAACGGTATTTAATAAAACCGAGCTACCCAAAAATATACATATCTGTGAAAAATCTCATATAGGCATCAGGCTTTATATAAAAGTAATGGATATATAATGTGAGGAAAAATATAAAAACCCATGGACAAGCCGAATCTCGGTAAGAATTGGAGGCTCCTCTCCGCGATTCCTCTCGTTTCAACCTCGAATCTTTTTCGCTTTATTTTTTTCTCAGAATTGAATTTCGAGGGAAGCTCGAGGGCGCGTGCGGCTGGCCTCGTTAGAGGGATCGTGAGCCTCGATGCGGACGACCACGCCGTGAGTATAACCGAGAAGGAGGTGAATATAAGAAGAGAGGAAGAGAAGGAGGCAGAGAAATTGGTACTGTCGAAGAAGCACTGAGAAGCACCACGAGAGATATAGAATGAGAAGCCAGCGAGGAGCTACACAAGAAGGTAGCAAAAAAGGAAGACGAATAAAAAGAAGGAAGAAGGAGAAAGAGAGGAGGAGGAGGGAGAAACGCCGTGAGGGACCATGCGAAAAAGAGAATAATATATAGCAAACAAGAGAATAAGACGAAGAATGAACGAGCTAGTGAGTGAGTGAGTGAGTGAACGGTGCGGGACGCTCGGAACGGAGTGCTGCGTTCACCGCTCCGCGACCACTCCGTAGCTATACATACACTCGAATGAGCACCGAACTTCCGAGACGCGAGGCTCGTATCCTCTCCTGTCTCTTATTCCTTTTGCAACCTCATCCCTTCTGCACAGATAGCAGTGCCACTGTTGTATCAAATAAAGGAGAAAGGGAGAAAAAATATTTATATGAGAGAGAGAGAGAGAGATGAGAGGGATCGAGGGGGGGAGGGGAGATAAATGGGGAAAGGAACAAGAGAGGGAGACAAAAACGCATATGCGGACACACACAAGCAAATTCTCTCGGCGCATCCCCCCGTGCCTCTTCTTCCCATATGTGTCTCTCAGTCTCTTTGCCAGCTTGATTTATCGCGCGTCCCGATCGTAGCGATCGATAGAGATGAGGAAGGGGGGAGGGGGGGGGAAGAGGATGAGTCAGGAAAGGGGAAGAGCGAGATGGAAGGCAGCGTGGATCGCGGCGGGGGAGAGAAAGGACCGTGTCGGAATGATCGAAGAGCGTTGAGCGGAGATCGCCCGGCGGACTTGTAAGCGTAATACATAAAACGCCAGAGAGAGAGAGAGAGGAGAGGATGTATCCGTCTCGTCGACGGATACATCCTCGCTGATCTGCTTTGACGAGAGACGTCCGATTTCGCGGCTCGCGCCTTCATCTCCATTCGCTCTCTCCTGCTGCCTGTTTTTTTTTTCTTTTTTCTCTTTCGTCTCTTTCTCTCTCTCTCCTTCCTCGAGTACTCGTTCCCCCATTCGCAAACCCGCGCACGTTTACCCCCATGCGCATTTAACGTACATGCACCACATAAATCTCGAGTGCGGGCTCTCGGGCACTTGATATCGTATGTACTTACGTACACGTCAGTCATTGAAATAAAAAAACGAGGCGGGAGAGAAAAAATAGAAAAGAGGAAACGAAACGACTCGATAAGTGCGTGCCGACGTGTCTAAGAACCAGTTTCGTGTTTACCTAGTAAGTAGCGTTGTCAGTCAGCGAGTTGCCTCTAGAGTTCGCCGACTCTCCTTATTTCTCGTTCCCCGTTCGCGCACGCACTATACGCGCCCGCCGGTTAATCAACCGCTCCGGAATACGAACGGACGAGCGATTCTTCTTAAACCTCGCCGAGCTTAAAATTCTTCTCTCCCCTCCGTTACGTTCTTCTCTCAATTTGCGAATAAAACTTGTACCACGAGAATAAAAACTAATAACGAGAGGCAAGAAGAAGACGTTTTGCCTATTAAGGTTTATAATGTCCCGCGACAGTCCAGTACAAAAGTTTTATCGCACGTCTGTAAGATATAAATAGTTTATAAAATAATTTTTTATCGATATACATTTTTTTTCAATTCCATCAATCAATAATCAATTAAAATTCATTAATCACAAAAAAATATGTATATGACGTCATTTTAGGAAATTCATTAATTCATCTTGTCTGTTAATTGACATGTTGATCTTTCAAAATTGCAATTTTTATACATTTGAGCTCGTCGATTGTATCAAAGAGTTTAAAGATTTAAAACAATAAATATTGCAATAAAAAAAATTAAAGATTTTTATACAAATGTCGAAGCATTTATATTGAAAAGGCTAGCATGTGGCTTCTATTTATCTATTTTAATTGTATTCAATTTTTAATTAAAACAATGATAGCAATTTAATTTGTGTATACCTGTAAATGCATAGAATCACCGACAAGCAAAGTATTTTTTTAACATGTAAAGTGTAACTCAAAAATGAGAGTCTTTTCAATTTTATGGTCGTCATAAAAATAATAAATATTATAGATATAAAAATCACGTACATACATAGTATATGTATTTATTTGATATTTAAAATGTAAGAAATATTTGAAATTCCTTCAATACAAAAAAAATGTTTAATTGGTTTAAAAATTTTCTTATTTTTTATTTTAATTCGTATTCAAAAGTAAATTTAGCAATTTACTTTAATAATGGGAATTGGAAATAAGATTTATGTTTTGAATAAAGAACGAATTGTCACAGCACAAGTGTTTCTGACGTAAAAGAGCCTCTGGTTATAAGTTAAGGGTGTTGAGTCCGTAGGGCAAAAAATCGAAAGTTTAACAAGGTTTTTCTTCCATTCGAAGTCGTTTGAGAGTAAAAATGTATTAATAAAAGTTGCTGCTGAAGAAAAACATATATTTGAAATTCAAGGTCATCCAGTGATAGATCTACTCTCTATGTGATTGCACAAAAAAATGATGGAATTTTTTTCAAAAATTAAATACAGCTTTTTTAACGGCATATAAAGATCAGTGCAAAATTTCATTTCGATTAAGAAGCTCGTTACTGAGATATTTATTATACAAAATAGCAACTTTTAACGCGCGCTCTTATGGGAAATTACAAAAAATAGCTATTTTTAACAATTAATATCTTAACGGGGAATTTCCTAATCGTCGTGAAATTTTCTCACAATCTTTTAGGGACGTTACTTAATATTATGTAAAATTTTCAAAAATTTTCCATCATTTTCGATTTTGAACACAACATCCTTAAGGGGTAGTTCGATCGAATTAAGGTTCACGTTTAACATTATGTTTTTTTGCATCTAATCAAAAGAGCTGACATTGCTTCATATGTCTACCAAATTTCAAATCGAATTACCTCGTAGTTTTGGCGTAATTAATAAATAATGTAGCATTACATCTAAGTTTCAATTTATACGGAAAATTAATCGTTTAATGGCCAAAAAACTTACCACTATAATAATTGATATCTAAGAAAGCTAAATCAACGATTTCAGTTAATTTACCACAGAATTTTTTCAAATTTTCATAATTAATGGAATTTTGCGGCTGCTATTCTTGTCACTCATTGGATCTTTCTTTCTAGTAGAAGTTATTAGTAAAAATAGTACGGCGGTGCAGTCGCTGGTACTTTATTTGGATTTGGTCGAGTGCAACGTACTGCAATTCTTATTCATAGATTAAATTTTTTATTGCTTATTATTATAATACTAAATATTTGCTTAAATTTGGTTTATCAAAAAGTTGCAAAAAAATGTTTTCTTTATCCAAAGTCAAACATTTTTTAGCGAAAATAATACAGACTCTTCCAAGCATTGATCGAAATGTCATATGGAATAACCCAGATTATGTACGCTAGTCAAATTCAGTCGTCATTAATAAATTAATGACTTATTATTAAGAAGCCTAAAACAATAAGTTTATAATATTTCGGGGTACACTGGGAACAATTAAATTTATCATAGCTTTTATACCACCAAATTGTACATTAATAAAAATAAATTACTGATGAAATTTGACTTTGGCCGAACTCGACCAAAGTACCTTAAGAATGCGACCTGTATTCAATCGTTTTTCGATAACAAGAATGTATAGAACTGTAAATAATTTTCAGTGTAGAAGATGTATAATACATTTTTCCGTAACATGGTAAAATTTCAAACTTCAAAGTTGGAATTCTTCGATTACCATTTTATAAATTCGTCCGAAGCGTCTTGAAGAGCCGTAGAATGAAGTGGGATTACGCCCGTACGCCGCTGAGAAAGAGGCCGATAGACGCTCGACTCGTTCGTAAAGGCCTTTCCGTATATACGTTCGTTGAACGCGCGAGTTCGTGTAAGTGCGGGCTCGACGTGTTGAGAACGGATCGTTGCAGCCGTTGGCCTGCGCGTGTACGTATACGAGCGAGCCCGGTGTGTGCGGGGCTCGCTCGTGGAGGAATGGGAGTCCCGTGTCCATGAAGAAGAAGAAGAAGAAGAAGAAGAAGAAGAAGAAGGAGCCGTGCATAGCCACGAGAAGCAGCGAGCGGCGGCAGCAGCAACGACCACGATGTCGACGACGGCGACGCCGTCAGTGGCGGGAGTATAATTTAACAGGGGTAGGGGGAAAGCGAAGGGGGGAGACCAGTCTGCCAGTCACGCAGGGAGCGTGACCGTCGACAGGATTTGGACCTGGTGCCGACTACGCTCGCGAGAGTCAGTCGCTCTCCGACGCTTGCCGGGGAACGTTCCCGACTCTCGTCTCCCGGTAAAAACGCGATATACCACGTAATACGAGACTCCAAGTTAGTACACGAAGCTGCTGGTGCTGCTTCACCGAACGCTCGACACACTTCGTACGGTTGGACGCGCTTCTCTCTCGCGCATTTCTCACGTTTTTGTTGCTTCGAAATATCGAAACGGGGACTATGCTTTCCGCTCGGCGGGAGCCCACTTTGGACGTAAATGATCGAGAGTACGTACCAAATATATCGCCTCTGTGAAGATAATCCAACGGAGCGGGCGAGAACGCGCTCGTAAAGTTCGGAACGGAGCGTTGAATCCCGCGCGCCCGGGAGCGCGTGGAGCGTGCGAAACGGTGACTATGAGTGCGTGACAGTTACGACGCGATCAGCGAGAACTCGATTTTTTTTTATTTGCTTTCTTTGTTTTTCGTTCCTTTACTTCCATGCTCCCTCTCTTACTCTCGGTGCACTCGGATGACTCGTGCCTAGTGTGATTCAAGTGATAATTCCGCGTCGTGCTCGCTCGCGTAGCGCGGGAATATACGAACGGGGACTCGTTCGTGCGAACGCGCGACGCCTCGAGAGTGAAAACGTTGTGCCGACGAGAGGATTGTGAGAATAGGAAGCGCGAATAAGCGATAATGAAGGAAATACGGGGCTGCTCGTTCGTTCTCGCGTCGCTGATGATTCTCGTCGTTGGCAAGGTGATGGTCGTGCGTGGACGCAGCATCACGAGTCTCGAGGCACCACGGGGCTGCGAATGGATAAGGGAGAGCGGCGAGACGGCGGACGAGGCCTCGAGCACCGGGAGCAGCGTAACGGAACAGCAGCAGACGCTCGTGTGCCGCTTGAGAACGATTGCGAACGCGGCGTCCCTTATCGGGAACCTATCGAGCATACAAGCGGAGGCGGTGACCTCGCTCGGCCTGGAATGCAACGACGCTCTCTTCTTCGAGAGCCAGCTCGAGCAGCCGGGAACCGACGATTTTCTCGCCCCGCTGACGGGGATCGAGAAGTTGCGCCTCGATTACTGCAAGATTCGATATTTGCCGGGCGGCGCGTTCGCGACCGCGCACAAGCTTCGAAGACTTTCGGTCAGGACGCGAAACGGGGATTGGTCCGCGATGACGCTGGACGTTAATCGGGACGCGCTTCGGGGACTACCGAATCTCAAGGAATTGGATCTGGGAGAGAACAACATGTGGAGCCTGCCGGGAGAGCTGCTCTGTCCCGTAGCCAGCCTGGAGAGGCTCAATCTGACGCGCAACAAGTTACAGGACATCGTGTCTCTCGGTTTCTCCGTCGGCAGCGGCGCCTCGTGCACCCCGAACCTCAGGGTTCTCGACTTGAGCAGCAACGAGCTTAACGCCCTGCCCGAGCGAAGTTTCAGCGGCGTTCGCAGCTTAGAAATACTGAAGCTGCAGGACAACGACGTGCGACACGTG
This sequence comes from Cremastinae sp. A BG-2022a, assembly GCA_030522545.1. NCBI lineage: Eukaryota > Metazoa > Arthropoda > Insecta > Hymenoptera > Ichneumonidae > Cremastinae sp. A BG-2022a. Next base: position 29,324 of record JAPYYW010000032.1, on the reverse strand, counting down.
GACGATCACGCTCTCGCGGAATTAACGGGTCTGCGGTCGTTGAACGTCTCGAGCAACAGGCTCGTCGCTCTGCCGCCCGAGCTCTTTGCCGACACGAAGGAATTGCGCGAGCTCGTTCTAAGCAACAATTCCCTCGCGGTCCTCGCGCCTGGTCTTCTCGACTCTCTCGAGAAACTCCAATCGCTCGATTTAAGCGGCAACGAATTGACGAGCCGTTGGATCAATCGGGACACCTTCGCCCGGCTCGTCGGCCTCGTTGTTCTCGATTTGTCGTTCAACGCGTTAACACGGATCGACGCTCACGTGTTCAAGTCGCTGCACAGCCTGCAGATACTGAAGCTCGAGCACAACGACATAGACACCCTCGGGAACGGATGCTTCGGCTCCCTCATTAATCTCCACTCTCTGACTCTGTCGCACAACAAGATAGTACGATTCGAGCCGGGCCAGAGCGCAGGTCTCTCGTCGCTCGCCCAATTGTTCTTCGACGGTAACAGACTTAGCGGGCTCCACCGTCACGTATTTACCAACGTAACCGGACTCCAGGATGTTTCCGTAAGCGGTAACTTATTGACGGAAGTTCCCGAGGCCATCAGGGACTTGAAAATTCTCAAGACTCTCGATCTTGGCAATAATCATATCGCGAGAATAGACAAGGAATCGTTCGCCGGGCTTGACGAACTTTACGGACTGAGGCTCGTCGATAACAAACTGGAGAACGTGTCGCGGGAGGCTTTCTCATCGTTGCCCGCTCTTCAAGTGCTCAATTTAGCCAGTAATACGATTCGTCACGTGGAACAAAGTGCTTTCGCCTCGAACCCTGTGCTCCGCGCGATAAGACTCGACGGTAACGAATTAACGGAAATACGCGGTGCATTCACGTCGCTCTCGACCCTCGTCTGGTTAAACGTATCGGACAATAAACTCTTGTGGTTCGACTACAGTCATTTGCCAAGCAGCCTCGAGTGGCTTGACATGCACAAGAATCAGATAAGCGAATTGGGTAACTATCATATGGTGCACAGTAATTTAAAAATCAAGATGCTCGACGCTAGTTACAATCTTATCGAGGAAATATCGGACTCGAGCCTACCGGACAGCGCTGAGACGATATTTCTCAATAATAACAAGATCCGTACGGTCGCGCCGGGTACTTTTTTGAAAAAAACGAATTTGGAAAAGGTTGTTTTGTACGGTAACGAGATGAGGCATTTGGAAGTGGCCGCTCTGGGTCTCCAGACGGTGCCCGAGGACCGGAGCGTTCCCTCTTTCTACATAGGAGACAATCCCATATTGTGCGACTGCACGATGGAATGGCTGCCAAAGATAAACGAATTGTCAAGGCACCGGCAGCATCCCCGTATAATGGATTTGGATGCGGTTACCTGCGAAATGGTTCACGCTCGAGCGACGCCCCATCGGCCATTATTGTCCCTAAAACCTAAAGACTTTTTGTGCCGGTACGAGGCTCACTGCTTCGCCCTCTGTCACTGCTGCGACTTTGATGCCTGCGACTGCGAGATGACCTGCCCCGACAATTGCTCGTGCTATCACGATCACAGCTGGTCGAGCAACGTCGTCGATTGCTCGAACGGCGGATACACGGAGGTCCCCGACAGAATACCGATGGACGCGACGGAAATTTATCTCGATGGTAATGAGCTCGGGGATCTGGGCAGTCACGTGTTCATCGGTAAACGAAGACTGGAGGTTCTGTTTCTGAACAACAGCGGAATATCGGCCCTACACAATCGTACGTTCAACGGCGCGGCCGCCCTTCGGGTTCTCCATCTCGAGGGTAATTCGCTTCGTGAACTTCGAGGCTTCGAGTTCGATCAGCTGGAACGTTTGTCGGAGCTTTATCTCGATCACAACGCAATAGCCATGGTCGGTAATACGACGTTCAACAAGATGAAGAGCCTGGAGGTTCTCAGGCTGGACAGCAACAGGATCGTGGATTTCCGACCGTGGGAGGCCCTGGCCGGTGCCGGGGCCGGTGCCCGGGTTGCGCTCGAGGGAAACGCTTGGAACTGCGATTGTACAAATACGGCGAGATTACGCGCGTGGCTGAACGTCCACAATGGGGACGCCGAAAAGATGTATTGCCGAGACGGTACGGAGACTCTGGCGGAAGCTCTCAGACGCTGCGGCGATCCTTCGACCGAGGCCGTCAGCCGTGGAATTCCGGATACTCCTCTGATGGGGGGGAACCTCGTGCCGCTCCTGGCCGGAGCTCTCGTCGCGGTGATAGTCGTTTGTCTCGTCGTCGCTCTGGCGTTCGCGTTCCGTCAGGACGTTCGTCTCTGGGCTCACTCGCGCTACGGTCTCAGACTCGGAAAAGTAACACCACCGCCGGACGAGGAGCGCGATCGACTCTACGACGGTTACATAATTTACAGCGAGCGGGACGATGACTTTGTGTCGAGATGCCTGTCGGCGGAGCTCGAGCAGTCGGGCCTCGCTCTCTGTCTTCACTGGAGGGATTTGCCCCCGTCACGGGCTCAGGAAGCCGTTCCACCAGCCGCAGCCGCAGCGAGACGAATAATCCTCGTATTCTCCCCGGTATTCCTGAGCAACGAGTGGCAGCATCCGGAATTCCGTGCGGCCCTTCGTTGCGCCCTCGACAACATAAGACCGAGCTCGCGCAGAAGACGGGTCGTCATACTCCTCGCAACGGAGGCTCCCCTGAGGGATCCGGAGCTGCAGCTCCTGCTGCAGACCTCGACGGTCATTGTCTGGGGAGAGAAGAGATTCTGGGAGAAATTGCGCTTCGCCATGCCCGACTCGGTGGACAAGAGGCGACGAGACAACGGAAAGAAGCTCAGTACGGCCGAGCGATGCGTAAACGGCTCCGGGGGCATGAACGGGGGAGTTCGCTTACCCGCCCGTTACACGGTCGCACCCTCCGCCGGGGATCTCTGGTCGAAGCCGAACGGGGTCCTCGTCGCTCCGATACACGCGCCAACCCCGACCCCCACGCAGTCGACTTACGTCAGTTCCGCATCGAGCAGAACCGAGGATGAGGACAGCGGGGCGGAACACCAGCATCTCGCGAGTTACGGGACTTACCACGGTGCCAACGGGCGTCCTGCCAGTCTCGCCTCCAGGGCTAGTCATCTCTACAGCACGATACCCGAGCCTCTGCTGTCCGGCACGAATCCTCAGCACGTTGGCACCAACCTGCCGATCAATCCCCGTACTTACTTCGTTTAGCGCCTCGAGCTCGTACAACCTGCCAATTCCTCGTGTCCCTTTCAACCCTATCCTTCCACCCCTCGAAGATCGATCGACTCGATCCCCCGAGCCTGCACCGCCCGCAATTCGGAACCTCCGAGCTAAGTACCAACAGTTTTCCGTGTCATCACGATGAGCGACACGCAAATATTTATACGAAAGCGTCCTCGCGTTTTATACGTTTTACGTTTCGATGTGACTTTTGGACGTTTCTGAGCCGAGCTCCCTTCCCTGTGCTCTGCCTCTCATTCGCGAGATAATGCGTTTCTCGTTTATACTCCCACAGATGTTCATTCTCAAGACTGCCACTGCGAAAGCTCGTAGATTAATTAAATTACGATAAGAGCCGAATAACTTTTTGATAACGTCAATCATTTGCTCCGGCGATTATTCGTTATTCCTTTCGCGGGTTCTCTGCTCTCCGATCATCAGTTCCGTTATAAAAGAAACACATGGAACGAAAAAAAACTTTTCTTTTTTTACCGCGGCTGTCTCGATGGGTCATCCGACCGGTTTTTCGTTCAACAAGAGTGAAAGAGGGAGAAAAAGAGATTAGGAAGAGTGATAGAGTGAGAAAAATCTCGTTCCTATATACATATATACATATTGCTGACTGTGAGTGTCCCAAGTCACTCGACGCTTATTAGACTCTAAGAGATTCTATGTAAATAATGTAACTACTTTTTTGTAAATAGCACACCCACAGTCTGAGCAACGAAAAAAAAAACCTCTCGACGCTCGCACTAGTAAATATTTCCTAGAAATTGAATTTACTTTTATTATTGTATTATTATTGTAAATAAAAATAAAGAGAGAGAGAAAGAGGAATAATGGCGAAAAAGACGTAAAGCAACACGACCGCGTAACGTATTTTATTCGTGATTCGTTAATGTAATTAATTCAAACTTAATCACCGAACTCGACGAATTAAGAAAAGAAAAAAAGAAAATAAATACGTTCGTTTTGTAATGAAAAAAAAAAATCTATGAAATACTTCATTTTCAATGAACCTTGGTGAAAAATAATGCGCTCATGAAAATTTATTCAAAGATTTTTTTTTCGCGCATCGTTTTTCATCTCCTAATATCCTCTCGTTCTCAAAAGTTTCGCATAAATTCGCAAATTGAGTGAAATGGCTCGTGAGCGTTACAAAATAATTTGTCTGGATCAGGCGAGACACGTATATATTCATACGTGGAAACTTCCAAGTTTCAGTTGGGACAAGAAGAAAGAGGGATGAAGGAGGAGGATGGAACGTGAGTAACAGGTAGCATCCACGTACGGTGTAACCGAGAATCTCGGCGGATGCTCTCGCAGATCGGATACGTCGGTCCTGCTGGCTCTATTTCGTTATAGAGACGAGGGGAAAGCTCTCGTAGTACGCACACGTGCGATATACAATATGAAAGGCGCTCGACGACGAGAAGCAGGAGGGAATAACGAGTCGAATATACACTCCGGTACCTTGATCACGTACGCACTTATCTTTGCCTCCGCTTTTCGATAACCGCACATTTTCTCGATTCCCGCGAATAAACCGCACGAATCCCGTACAGTCGACGATACGAGCCTCGAATCAAATATTTCGTGGGCGCGTTCACCGGCCTGGGCTCGTCTCCGTGAGTTCCTTGAACGTGGCAAGAATTATTAGCCCCATGTCGGGGCAGTTACGCGCGATATATTCATTCTACCTGCCTAGCACAACTTTCTCAATCTCCGAATGAAAAGGACGAAAGTTTCATCTGATAACAAGAGAGCATTTGCGCCCTTACGAATCTCATTTACCCTCGATTTAACGTTACTACTGTATGCACATTTTGGATCCCGTGTTTAATCATCGGAACGATCTTTTTGGACCCTATAAAATGTTAATTCACGTTTTACCATTAATAGTTATTGTCCTGTTCTATAATTTTTTTATATTTTTCTTTTTTTATTACGTTTATTCTCTTTTAAAACTTATTCAAGGATATACAAAAACAGTAACAAAAATAAGTGTCGTTATTTTCCTTTTATAAAACTCATTGCATATATACATTCATGTTTATTCACTTATTTATTTATTAAAAAATTCCACATTGTGAACAATTTTACTAAATTTTTGAAGAAAGGTAGAGATCTGCGATCTGTAGCTAAAAATTCAACTCGTGCAAAAGACCTTTACTTTTGTGATAATTGCATTCTTTTATTGATGAACCAAAATAGAGGTTTTTTATATTTAGATTTGCAGTTTTTAACGATATAAAAAAAATCAAATAATCATACAAAATTATCACTGTGGGGTATTATTTCATGTTAAAAAGCACAGTTTCAATTTCATTTATCTTGACTTTTGACTTACTGAAATTTTAAATATAATAATTTTTTGTAAACTTTAATTTTTTTGGAGAACTATACCTTAAATAATAATTATCCGCAAACAATGGCTAAATATTATTGATTCTATTTGGTACAACATTTTAAAAATTGGAGTCGAAAATTGCCCCTCGATCTCTATATATAGACGAAGCCTTTTCAAATTTAACGTGAAGTTATTTTCAAGATAATCTGACGAAAAATAATATATTAATGTTCCTTGATGGCATATTAAAATACGTTTAACATTTAAAAAAGATTGATCGTGCAAATGTCGAGATATTCAGTATGTAAAATAGTAAAACTTTTTAACACGCGGTCTTTATGAGCAATCACAAAAAATGCGATTTTCAAAGGTAAATATCTCCACTTCTAGACGAGAAGTGTTATTGAAATTTGACCACTAGTTGGGTATCATATTAAAACCAATTTTTACGCCAAATTTTAGCAAAAAAAACCGTTGAAAAATAATGTTTACATGGTAAATGCGCGAACTTCCTTAAGGAGATAACGGAATGTCAAAGTTTAAAGAATTGTCTGAAAATATAACGATTCGATAAAAAATAAAATCAACTTTCCAATAGGCATAAAATTTACATAGGTTACGTACTTTGTGTGAAGAAAAATCCATTTGAAAATGACTAATTTACACAGTGTAATTTTGCTTCGCGTATGAGGTATATGTATTCATTTCAGCAATTAACACATGCAGACACTATATATAGATGTTCCTAAGCACGTATTATTAATGATATCAACAAAAAAATGTAGGGTCATCGAAAAAATAAGAAAAATTTACAGAGTCAATCGACAGTTCACTGTGTCAAACCTCTTGCGTTTTTGTTCAAAACAATGTCTAATTTAAAAAAGTATAAATCAATTAAAAAGTAAATAAAATGAATCTTTCTTCAAATTGAAGTTATTTTTATAATTTTAATGTTCAAATGGTTGTTGTATTGACTACTCTGAAGTTACAACCCTCTCAGTACCATGTTAAAGAACATTTATGCAAGTTTTTAAGAAATATTCTGTAGAAAACCATTATTATCGTATAGAACCACGTTAAAACTACCTCAACGTTGTAACCGTATCGAGTGCCGAGTGCTCGTCTCGAAGAATCGCGCGTTAAATTTTAGCATTGATTGAGCCGTCCGTCTGGCGTTGGCGCACACGAGGCTTCGCACAAATAAACGCGTGATACACGAACTCTCGTGCCCGTAGATATTCACGAGTTGCAGCCAGGGCGTTACGGTACGAGCCAACAGCGGTAATATTTACTCGATAAGAGACGCCGCCGAATGAAAAGTTTGTCGGTCGGTTGGCCCGTATAACGCGGCGGGGATCTTGTAAAAAGTGGGAAGGGCACTTGGCGTATACGTGTCGAATTAGATTGCACTTGCCGACGTCGAGAAAAGCCTCGAAACTATTGCAGAAAGGTGTGTGGGTGTTTTTTTTTTCGTACGCGTATATATACACGAATTGGGTTGCTCGGGCATTGAGCGATGAAAAACAGAGTATCGTGGAGGATGGTCGAGCTGCGGGGGAAGAACCGCGTTCTCTCCTCTTTCTCTCTTGCCTCGCCGCACTGAAGAGCTGTATATAAAGTTTCGCCTCGGCAAGGCAACTTGACGCCAACTTTTTCTCATTACAGCGGGGGCTCTCGCGCACACATGTATACGCGTGTGTGAAAGCGAATCGCGTATATATACACACAACGATGACAGGACCTCGAACTGCGAGTTTTAGGGTTTCGCATGTACGCGAGACTCGGCCAACGATTTTAAGAAATAAAAAACAAGGGGGAGGAGAGGGAGCGAAATAAAAAATGCTACCGACAATCTAACAAGCAGAGTACTTTGATTCCGGAATAATGGTTTTATATTATAGCCGGTGTGTGTGTGTGTGCGCGCGCGTGCACGAGCTCCGTAGGCGCTTCTCGATGCAATATAGCCTCGAGAGCACGTGAGATGTGCGGTTTGCGGGTTTAATGGTGAGTTCCCTCGCTGCTTCTCCCACTCTCATCTCTCTTCGTTTTTCTCTATTCCTCGGTCTCTCTCGCAAACGTATCTTCCACTTTAACCACGGTTGACGATTCTCTCTCTCTCTCTCTCTTTTCCCCCTTTTTCCACTCATCTCATTCGTTTTTCCAGCGCACTTTTATTCTCACAACACTTTTTCCGCGTCCGCGGAACGGTACACGCTTGCAGACTAACAATCGTTTTACCGCTATAAACGCTTCCAGAATCGTATACAAGAGTGTATACAAGTCGGGAAAAAATTCTGGTAATGTAATGTCTCCTCAGGCACAAAACGAATATATATTTGAGGGAGCGAGAGAATGAGGAAGATAGCGAGGAAAAAATAGCGAGAGGAGGCGACGCATTCGTCGAATCGATGGGATCGTTCGCGGTTTGCCATGATAACGGAATTTCAATATTGATGTACCGGTTGATGAGTTCATCGGGCGTGAATAATCTTTCGGGCAAACGGAAATATACCTGTGTATGATACACACTTACATGTACCCCGACGTATCGCAACAGACGCACGGACACAATCGTCATTTTTCTTCGTACGAATCGAGCGAATCGCGTGCCAAGATACTATATCAATCGCGCACGTATATATACGTACGAAAACTCGCGGCTCCTCTCTCGATGTTGACTTTGCAATTATCTTTTCCATCTGCAATTAGATTCTCTCTCGCGCTCACCCCCTCGCATCCCGGCGTTAGCCGTGGAAAACCGTTTGCTCTTGGCGAACGAGATGATTAATCGAAGGTACAAGCGCGAGCTACATCATCGCCGTTTTATTTTATATCCAAACTATCCGGGCGATGAGTTATACTCCAGTGCTGCGCTCACAAAAGTACAAAGTGTTAATTGAACATTCCAACGAGCCTCTTGAGTTATTGAAATTCATTTTTCTTCTTATTTTATTTTTCTTTCATTTTTTTTCACCGAGATACAGTTTTATCGTTTTTCGTTTATAGGAGATGTATTTCTATAAAAACGTTGGTACGTGCAATCTGGAATATTTATTATGAATTTATTGACAAATTTACGAAGGAACTTTTCGTTATAAATTTTAAATATGAAACGATTACTTACGTCTGTACACATTTTGTACAAATGCATTTGCTATCTCGGTGAAGATATCGAAAATAATACATTTTTTATCATATCTTTAAATCGTATATTTCTGGGATGTCGTTAAAAAGCTATATTGTGGAACGACGAAATGTACAGGAAAATTCGAGAAAAAAAATAACTGCTACTGTCTGTCTTTGGAGACATGGAGCTCTAAAAAAAATTTAATCTTTTTCGTTCTATATGTATAAATATACAAAAATATTTTCATTTCATTTTTTTTTTCAAAATGTATACTTTTTATAAATATTCCATGTTTTTTGGAACTTTTTTTCTATAAAAATTTAAATTTTCTTATTCTTTTTCTAACGGAAAACAGATTTTTCGTATCTGCTATCACGAATAAGTATATAGCAAAAATAGATTGACGAATATATTAATATTAGCACAATATTTATCGGCAAAATCGAAAATCGTTATAAGAATATTCAATAATTAATACTGTCGAGACGTATCGGGTCGCGCAGACGAGCTAATTTAGTAATTCCCAATTCAGTTAATAAATTTCTCAACATTTCTCAAAAGTTGACACATTTCAATCATGCGAAAATCATGAAATCCGCGTACATTTTTTAACAGAATAATTTTTTATTTGTCTCCAAACAAATCAACGTCAAAAAAAAGTAGGTCTGCCAGAAGATATATTATTCTTTAAGGAGATACCGCAGATATCGCAGTCTCTTCAAAAACGCGATTGACTCTCAATTATCTTTGATTCTTCATCAATAATAATTTGAATATTTGAATGAATAGCGTTTTGCATCTGTCTCGCACTCACGTGTCACGTGGTATATTTACAAGATGACCCAAAAAATATGACTCTGAAAATTTTTTTGTCATTATATACGTGTGTACAGTTTCAGCATATGGACTATCTGTTAAAAAAAAATTCGATCTTGACAATCTTGTCTGGCAATTCCGGAGTTGTCCGCGTCTCCCATCTGTTTCTCAAGTAGAAGAGATATTTATTCCGTGGAAGGAATAAAGCTCTCGAAAATGCTCGAGAAACGTCGGAACGCGTAGCCGATAAGGACGTGTGAGTGAATAGGCGCGTACAAGAAACACTCGAGTTCCATAAACGCATGTCTCTCTGACACTTTTCGCAAGAGAGAAGTGTCCCCCTCGTTGGTTCCATTCACACGTGGGTGTGGACTCGTCGCGCGGCGTTATATGCATCACGACGGAGGAAGAACAGGAGAGGAGCAGAGCAAGAGAAAATGACAACATCCGTACCAGCTTTCGAGTTTTCGAGTGTATCCGTGTGCGGGCTCTGCTGTTATATTTGCTCTCAAACACTTGGCACGCGCGCACCAGTGACTCACACGCCGCTGACTCCAGACCTCTTATCCTTATCTCCCACCGGGCGATTTCTTCGTCTCTTTGTTCTCCTCATTCCTCTCGCCGTTATCGATAATCCCTTCATCGCGAGACGATAAAGAGCTCGCGACACACTCTGCTCGCCCGTTAGCTCCTAATTATTTTCCAAGAGAACGTAACGTATCAATTAGCCTTCCCCTCTCTCTCTCTCTCTCTCTCCTCATTCGCAACCCCGCGTATATGCATTTTAATTGAACTTCCTGCAATTTGATGTTTACGCAGATACATTTATCTTTTTCCGAACGAATTACGTTGCCCGGCGGTATACACGAGAACATAATTAATCACTGTATGCGGTCGTGGCGAGCGAGTTTGCGTTTTTAAACTACTCGTGTATCAAAAAAGACTCGAACACACACGACGCCTCGTCCCGATGCGCGGGGGCGAGATAGAGTCTTTGAGAAAAAAAGAAAAACCCGCGTGTATTATTTCTACGCGTTAATTACTCCGGAGCTATTAGCATTTCCCCCGATTCCCGTCAACCCCCGGCGTTTGTTTCCTACGCGACGCGATGTGCGTTCTTTCACGAGCGCGTTTCAGGAGCCCGTTTCCTCGCCACTGTAATTGACGGCTCGTTTTCGTGAGGATAATTTCTTTTAAATGAACCAAACGTTTTGGACGAATTCCTCAGAGGCATCGCGCCCGTTCGCGAGTGTGCTCGTGACAGAAGACGGGGCTTTGAGCCGCGGCGCTACCGCGGAACGTCTCCGAAATATGTTGCGGCGGATAAGAGCTATTCTCAGAGAGCCCCGGCGTCACTTTAAGCGCCACACCGGAACATCCATTGTATACACATTCGGAGAGTCTCATTTTTGAAATACGAGAAAAAGTCGGGACGGCTTTTTGTACATCCGCGTATTTTTACATGGAAAAGCAGCGTGTGCTTCCCGACGAAAATACGGTCGGAGCATAAATTCCTTCCTTTGAAAAACACACGGGGGAGCATAGCAAGTATTTATACGTTTTCTTCCGGTAGTCTACAGTGTGAGGAAAAATAAACAAATTCTCCCATCCTGTCGCATTATTCACTCGAAAATTCATCGAACTACGAATTTACGTCTTCAAACACAAAACTCCCATACTTTTCAAGACCTTCAATTAATTCGGGAGATGAGTAATGTACACGGAAATATGTTTGACATATCTTTTAATTGTATAGTACTGAGAAAAAAATTTTATTGTTGAATCAACTAAACTAATAAATTAAATTTCACTTGACATTTGTTTAAGGAGGTTGTAACTTTATCAGAGTAATCGATACGACTATTTGAAAATTGGAATTATAAGAAAACTTCAATTTGAAGAAAGATTCATTTTATTTACTTTTTCATTCGAGATTGTATATTAATGCATTTCAGAAGTATAATTTTAATTAATTTATATTTTTTTAAATTAGACACTGTTTTCAATGAAAACGAAAGAGATTTGGTACAGTGAACTGTCGATTGAGTTGATAAATTTTTCATATTTGTTCGATGACCTCACTTTTTTTGTTGAGATCATTAATAATATGTCCTTAGGAATATCATATCAAAAATTCATGTTATTCTGTATATATAGTGTCTGCATTGCTCAAATGAATACTCATATTCCATAAACGAAGCAAAATTACCTTGTAAATTTGTCATTTTCAAATGGATTTTCCTTCACAGAAAGTTCGGTATAACCTATATAAATTTTATACTTATTGGAAAGTTAATTTTATTTTCTATCAATCGTTATATTTTCAGGCAATTCTCCAGACTTTGACATTCCGTTACAACCTCCTTAATTCAATTTTTATTTTTGACACAGAAATAAATGATAGGTTGAATGAAAAAAAAATATATAAAATATTAACTGAATATTTCGTTCGCCCCAAGTTGATTCAACCAAACTTTTTCTCAGTGTGGAATTAAAAGTGTCAAAGCATAAGAATATCTATAACGAAGAGAGCATATGAGCGTATATATACATAGTGAGACGAGTCCTATGATTCATGATTGATTTGGCCTTGTAAAGCGATCAGAATATGTATTTGTTTCGTGCGCGGAGCAATGAGGCTCCGAGACTCCCGAAGTAATACATGGGAATCGCAGCGAGGAGTTTTCTCTCTGACACAGAAATATATACGTGAGCACAAAGCGCGGTATGTTTATGACAACGCGAGTGATGCACGGAGGCACTTAATTTCTTCGGTCCTGTGGGTACATTCTCGCGGTATTCGAGTACTGTATCGGAGACGCGTTCGCATGACTACGAGACGTTACCGTTTCCCGTCATATTATGTACACACCCGGTGTGTGCATGCGCTCTCGCGTATATACGAGATAAGACACCGGAACGTGTATCTTCTCCGGAAACTAATCTGAGCAATCGCTGCAAACTTTATGGAACGATCACATAATGCTCAGGGGAAATTTGGCGAAATTCGTGATGAATATTCAATGGAAAGTATGCGCGTTACGCGATTTTACATCGAAGCGATGATACAGCGAAAAAAATCATAACAATTTTTTTTTTTTCATTCGTACAAACGTAGTTTCGAAAAATAAATTTTTGCATGCAAAAATACAAAAATTTAATAGATTATTAATGGCATAGAGAGTTATATATACTTTGTATAGATATATCCATCGTTCTCCCCTATATAGCGCAAAACAGTATCAGATCAACGGAGGGAGATGAGAAACGGGGCTAAATTAATGTCTCCGATAAATAAGCTTGGGCTCACGCGTGTGAGTGTGGATTTCGTTCGAGATGGGAACTAACGAGTCGCTTTAGCCTCGTATGTCAATTGACAACTCTATTCTTAAAGTCCTCACTGCTTTCGTATCAATTTAACATTAAATTTTCGTTTCTCTTTCCCCTCTATTTTCATTATTATTTCTCCGTACTCAACATGATGTCATATTCTGGAATAAAAAAAGTCACATGCATTTACCGATATTGATAGAAATCTTGGAATCTTTCGGACGTCGTTTAATTAAGCATAATATTATATATTTTTTTCTCTTTCAGTGTGTGAAATATAATACAAAAATATAGAAATTTTATTTGTCTTGGCCTATGTACCGCTGTGTAGAAAAACGATCTGGAATAGCAGTACAGGTTTGTAAAATTTTTATTTTATCTTAAAATCATTATATACTTGATAAAATAGCATGACAAAACTTTGATAAAATTTTTTACATTTTCTATGCTAATCACAAATTTATAACTGAATCTTGGCTGATAAAAATAAATGGTTTACACGGAGCAGTAGTTTATTGGAAATATGAACAATTATGTACTGTCAATTAACATATATATTGAAAAAAAAAATTGTCAAATTGATTCGGCATAGAACGGTGTGTGGGTTCGCGAGCAGAAAATATCCTCGGGCGAAGATCGAAGGTGTCGGCTCAGGATGAGCGGAACATTGGATATAGAGGAAAGAAGGAAAAGAGGGAATGGAGGAGATAATATGATGTACAGATGAGAGGATGAGAAGCAGCATCGAGGAGAGACAATGCACTGATGTGTTTTCCAGCGAGACGAAAAATCCGACGTCGCGGACCGTTCCTACGGAGATTCCTTTGGGGGATTTATTTTTCGGTTCGATGTCTCGACCGGAAATCGAGTGGATCTGTAAGGAAAAACAGAAAGACCGTGAGACAAGAGAAAAAGAGGGCAAAAAAGAGATGAGATAAAGGAAAAAGATGTTGGTTCTGAAATGAACGAGAACGAAATTTTCTTAGCTCTCGGCCGGCTGCGCGCGGATGCGATGATGATAATGACGAGGCGAAAGAGAGACCCGGGAGACATTTGCCGTTCTCGCGTATATATATATATATCTATATAGCCACGGTGGACGAGATGCTGGGGCAGCTGGCGCGCGATGTGGTTATGATCCTGCGAGGTTTTTTCTTTCCGCTCCACCTTTGCGCCGCCCCTGCACTTTCCATTTGGAGTCTATTGGCCGGAAAAAAATGGATCCAACGCGTCGTATATAAAACAAGATAGTGCTCGAAGTATTTTGAAAAGCTCGCCACGGAAGCGACAAAAGCTCTCTCTCTCTCTCTCTCTCTTTCTCTCATCATCACTTCTTCATGTCCTCGGTTGTTCTGCCGCTCCGAGATAAAACCCGCTCGCCGCCGCGGCCTCTCCCGAGCAGGATTATGAGGGAGTGCGAAAAAGAGAGCGGGGAAAAGAAACGAAGAAAAATTAACAGGCGAAAGCGCGAGGAGAAGAAAGAGAGAACGATGATGAGCAACAACCGCTGGACCTCCCGCCGTAAATGTATACAAGGTGTCCAAACGTTTTACTTCGGTGCTCTTATGTTTTTACGATTCTTTCTCATTCACACTGAGGAAAAATGCGATAAGGTTAACGTCCCGATAGTTGAACTATTTTCACTATATTATTTTTAATGTTTCAATTATTATTATTATTCATAGAATCGTATGGATTATTTTGCATATATTTTTTAATTAAATATAAATAGAGAAAACACTTAACTGTCAAACTATTCGGACGTTTACCTTATTAAATCTCCCTATACTAAATTCAAACCTACATTGATAATTATATGCCTACATATATTTCATCTATATTCTGACTTAAAATATATTTCATAATATACTATAAAAAAATTTAGTATTAAAATAATTAGCACAATTGTCTCATTATATGGTAAAATCTACTAATCGTAATTTTTCTCAATTATATAGCAAGAAATTGTTATTTTTTTTTCTTTTCAAGAATATATGGTATATTCGATAAAATTTAGAAACTGTTTTTAAGTTTTTCAATTGAATTGATCAACTGTGTCATTTGACTAAAAATCTTACATTGAAATATTGTGCAAAACAAAACGAATTTTTTTCGAGATTACCGAAACAGCTAGTTAAAGTTTTGATCGATTTTTAAATTAACTATTAACAGTTTCATTAAGGAATCGTAAGAAACTTAAATTACCAACGTTATTATGAAAAAAATATAAAATTAAAAGTTCAAAAAACGTGATCACTTCATAAATTTGTCAATGACACCTGATGAAATAAATTAACTATAACTTTTCACGAAATGTTCATATTTTAATACAATATTAACGAATTTAAGAACTCAGATTATTGAAAATATTAGACTAATATATAATATCAAGTTAACAATTTTAGAACTTTTCTCTAAAAATCAACTGCTATATTGACACAACCTCATTTTAAATAAAAAGAATTATTTTCCAGGGGGAAAAAAATTGTAATAATTTCATAAGTCCTTGATTTTCAATATTTATTGTTAATTTTATATTGAAGACACCCAGTATGAGTGTGATATACCATTTCGAAGTGCCGGACACGAGTTCTATCGAGAAGGGCTGAATCCTCGAGGCTCTTTCCATTAGAAAAGCGTGTTTAGGCGCCGGCAAAACCTCCGTCAAGTTTGTGTCGAACTGTTCGAATCGGTGATTGCTTGAGTGAAAGAGAGAGGAGAGAGAGGAAAAGAATTACGCCTCTTCGAATCTCGATCAATGGGGAATCGAGTATGCGCTGGGATCCCCGTTAGAATCAATTATGATGGTGATGAGCGTGTGTTTAACACGTCACAACATCGGTGTGTGTTCCGATGGTCGACCTTCTTTTTTCTCCTTCGTCTTTTCACACACCTGGCTGTACGAATCATGATTTTTGATCATTTCTCGGCGTATCGTAAATCAGAAATATTAATTTCAATTTAAATTTCCTCCGTTAACTGATGCCGCAGGATCTCAAATGGAAAATTCGGAGGCGGATGTTGGAATAACGCAAAATCACGTCTACCAGTGGCTTTCAAACAGTATTTCCGCATTAATTCTGCGAATTTACAATCTATTATACAAATTTATGAAAGCCGATATGTTAAAAAAAAAAAATTGGCTTATATTTTATCATCTCCTCCGCTTTTTGAGCCTGAATTTTTCCTTTCGTTCGTTATAAATGCCGTGTGATAAATCTCACACAATTTAATTCTCTTTCTCTCCAATGACATACATTACATTTTTTCAGTGCCTTGAAAAGGTTCGTGAATAATCGTTGTCTACCTGCCCTTTATTTTTCTCCCCATCAATTATAAAAACGTAATTTGCCGTCGCCGCTGTGCATGTAAATTCACTTTTGAACAATGTTTAATTTTCCTCGTTCGCAAATTTTTCACGCGCACTTTTTTTTCAGGCTCATAGCAAACGACTCGGTTACGTTAACATATTAATAGCAAGAAAAAAGGATTCCTTCTGGAAGAAAACATCAAAAGCAGGTTTTAAACAATGAAACACACACGTTATTATTTCTTCATTTTTCCGGTATAATTGAGTCAAATTTTGCTTCTGTCCGGTGCACACGATGAAGGAGAACTTAAGAGAAAAACGATGTGAATTTATTTATTTTATATTCCATCCTCTCTCTTTTACTCCGGGGCTTCCGGGCAAAGACCCAAGTCCTGTTTGCCTCGACGACGGAGGCTCTCGGAATAAAAAAAATGCACGGAGAGTCCCGGAATAAAAAAAAAAGCCAGAAGCGAGAAAGCGGGAGAGAGAAAGAGAGGGGACAGAGCGAGAGGAAAGAGGGTCGTTAGAAAAAGTTCACCTCGTGACTATATATTACGGTGTTTAGTGTGCCCGGTGGCTTGTAGCTTGAGAGCGTCCGTGTGGCATGCGTAAGTCCCCGTTTACACGATACACACGTATACAGAATGGTTTTGTCTCCTTCCCTCCAATGAGAATTCTTCTTATATACCATTATCATTGGAACAATGTCCCTATTCGTATGCAGATCGGATCCGCGTATAGAGAGCCCTGCGCTCGTACCTGAGCGAAGCTTCTGTGCCGGGGAGCCTTTGCGGTCGAATCAGCGCCGGACCTGTATGTTGATGACGTGACTCATATAAGCTTGACGGAAGAGAGATGGCGATGGAGTGCGAGAGAGGAAAAGACGAAAATAAACGATGTACGTGAGTCTCCGGCAATCCCTGACAAGTATATCTCTCCCCGTTTTGTTTCGTCCTCCATTTTTATATGTATTTCATCCCGAATGGAAGAAAAGTTCCGAACGACGTACACCCCTTGGTTGAAAAAAAAAAAACGCGACGCGCGACGATGACTTTTACCTCTTTTACTCGGTCGTCGTATCTCCCTTTTATCTACGGCACGTTTTCTTCTTTGTCCCCTTAAAATCGAAGAATATTATTATCTCCCGGTAAAGACTAGAGAGAGAGAGAGAGAGGGGGAGGGAGGAAGCTTATTAAAATAAATTTATTCGGAGTGCAGTTGACGCGAGGGTTGAACACTCGCGGGCACGGAGCCAGGGACGAGCTCGAGAAAGCGAGAAGGGATATGGCTAGCGTTTTGAAAAGACACGACGAGGATCACGATTGCGGCTTTTGGAGAATGCGAAGAAAGCGGGCGGCCGGCACATGCGGGGATTGTTCGATGCGAGGAGAAGAAGAAAGAGAGCCGGGTGGCACACGGTTAGACCCCCGCAACCCTTGACTAATCCCGGTTCGATTCGCTCGCTCACGCGGACCGGTATTTCTCATTCGAGCCTTCCTCGCCCTTTCTCTCTCTCTCGTTCTTTTGCTCTCTTTCTTCTCTCTCTCTCTCTCTCTCTCTCTCTCGCGAAAAGTATCGAGAGAACTCTCTCTCTGTGCTACCGAACGCATTTCGCTCTGTTTTTATTCACACGAACGCACGCCCGTCGTTGCAAACGCGAAACACTCGAGCTTCTCTGCTTCCCTCGCTATATTTCGTAAAGTCCCACGCATCGCTGAATTTCTCATCGACTTCGCATCACCGGCTTGAAAACCCCGGGGTCCGGGATATATATAATGATAATTTGGCATTCTCTATCCCGATGCCCGGAAAATCGCGAGACCCTCGAAAACTTTTGGCACCTCTCTGAGAAATCGACGATTTCATTCAATGCCACATAAATCATTTTAGCAGCGAAAGAATATGTTTCACCCTCTAGATTTTCGGTACAAGAATCTCATTATTTTTCCGACACACTTTACGCCTTTTTAAAATCTCATTATAACAAGAGTCGTTCGAGCCTGTTCGATTTTAACGCGAAATGCCTTTTCAATTTTTTTTTACGAAATTGCACTGCGAAACATAAATAAAAAGTTAAAATATTTACCTCAATTGACTATAAAACAAAATATAAATTCAGGAGCATAATTTACACAGCTGATATCATTTCTTCAATTTTATGGACCATTAAATTGTAACTATATGGTTCGTAGATTCAAATTTTCAAATAGCGCTATAGTATAATGAGTATTACAATACAGACATTGATTATGTCGCAGCGTACATGTCATATATTTCATTATTTTTTATAACGAACATTTTTTTCCAAAGAGACAAATTTTTAATTATTAATCACATCGATTTATTAGGAAATATAATTATTTTTATAGTTGGTGCTTAAAAGTGAAATTCTTTATTCGACAATTGAAGGAAAACGTATATATAAAAAGAAAAATATATAACTTATCCTCTTATTGTGTACTTTTAGTGGTCTTTATTTCAAGAGAGGCGATTCGTTGTATGGCATCCAATCAACTGTAACTATATAGCGAGTTTTGAGCAACTCAAATAAAATTTTTCAATTTTATATATTTGCGCGTTATATTTTATACGATTTATGAGGAATGTGAAAAGTGAAAAGCGTCGTATATGTAATGATAATTTTTTTGGTTCAACATCATCGGATATGTGGTGTAGTCAGAGAAAATAAGCTGCTTATGGATCTTATTCCATCATGTTAAACTCTCTTTTATCACTAATTAATTGATTTATGATAAAATACTGCAATGCCCATGAAATTTAAATGTGTTCACCTTTTACTCTTATAATAGATACAATGAAATGTTGGTAATATTGATTTAGAAGTTTAGAAGTTCATGTAATATTTTTACACCGCTAATAAAAGTTAACATTACTGATTTGAAATTTTTTATTTTTCAAGTTATAATGCATAGACAACATTTGATAGAAAATTAAGAAATTAAGAATTTAGAAGCATCTGGAAAAAGTTCTTAGAAATTATATAGGAATTCCATTGATAAAAAAATAAATAATATATATTATTTAATAATTAAAAACACCATTATACTACAAGTAAAAATTCTAGTTAAAAAAAATATCTCTTTGCATTCCTTCAATAATTACCATATGTTGTCATATGTTTCCAGGGCTATCATCCTTCAGTACTTTTTGTCGAAAGTTCTTTAGAGCTGGTAGTTCAATTGAGAAAAAATAACCGAAAAATAATAATGAAACGAATGAGAGATTGGAAAAGCCATCGATCGTGCGGTAATCCAGCCACAACTTTTTTTTGTCTGCATATAACTTTTGATGATGGAGGGGAAATCTCGAGTGATCTCGTTGGTCAGAGATTTCTCATTTGCAAGGCTGGTACACGTAAGCCCGAGTTGCGATCACCGAGGGCGCCTACGCCTCGATGAACAATCAAATTCAGCCGAAACGGCGATCCGTACGGGCCCCTTTACTAATTTAGCTGCAGAGTCTCCCCTTTCCCCAATCTACTATATATCTCGATGAATCCCTCTGACGTGGTCGCAGACTCTCATCCATGATGCACGCACATTTTGGCGAGTACAACGCTTCGACAATAGGCCGTAGATAATATGACCCCGCTCTCCCGATTCGCCATATTGATGGTAAAGCCTCCGATGCTAATCGTTGGCATGCCCCGTACAATGCAGCCCATATATATCCAACTGATTTTCCCTCATACCTAATTATATCCATTCTCGTGAAGATTCACTCTGGTGAGAAAATATCAAATATGACTTCGTGTTCTTGATGTACGCCAGGCCGTGTATTTCTTATTATCCGTCCCCAATTGATTATCCTGTTGTCGAAACAAACTGTAATGAGAAAAATTCTCATGTTACATATTCTATATAGACTGTGTTGATTTTGCAGATAATTATTCGCTGCTCTCTAGAAAACAAAAAACATTATTTTTATGCAAATTTAATATTTGGAGATATTTATTTTTTTGGATGCACCAAATCTTACGAATCGGAGCATCAAATTCTTGGAAAATCATCTGTGAAATATAATCCGTCTCTTTTTTTTTCTGAAAAAGCTGTAATTGTAGTTCCCACTGGGCGATGGGACGCGGAGCTCGAGCTCGAAGAATATATCCTTCGACTCGCAACGAATCGGTAAATCTGGAAAGGTCCGTCACGGGGAATATGTACCGTGGAGGTCCCTTCGCGTATCCTCATCTTACGAATAAAAGTTTTTCAGCTGGCAAAACGACAGAGATTCACTTTCGCTTGTCGAATCATCCTTCTTTATTCGACATTTTTTCCTTTTTTTTTCAGAAATATATAATAAAGCTTCGTCATCAATCCCGCTTCCCAGTTCGCTCGGTTAGCGCGAGCACATGCACGCGTTTTTGTCATACGACCAAAGAGGGAAGAAAAAAAATCGTATAGGAGATGAAAAATGTAGCAATATGCCTTCATATATACTATTTTCATCGCATTGAGAACACACGATATGAAAAAGCGAGAGTGAGAAAGAGAGAAAGAGAGAGAACAGAAAGAGAAAGCAAGAAGTAGAATAATTCTGAACGAATCAAGAACGAGAAATGATTTAATCCAATTGGATATGCCGTGCCGAGTTGTAAACACGAGCACGTATATCGCTGCGTATCAAGATATGGTGATGAATTTGCTTCAATAAGTTCTGAGGTATTGAAGCCTCTAATGCCGGTAGCTGGTAAAAAGAGCTATATGCGCACACAGACATATTTTAGACTTGTAGGAACGCACACGCAGGCAGAGAGGTTATAGCTGATAAAATATATATTCTCTGTACAGTACCGGGCGATATGATTCATCGGAAGAAACCAGCCAACGTCGCTCTCAGACCCGGGGGAACCTCTCTCGGTCATTGAACGTGCGGTACCGGCTGAATAAAAGTCAATATATATCTGTACACAAGCACGCCTTCGGAGTATGGAAATCGTGTATGTACATCGAGGCTGCATGAAAGCCTCATAAAATCGAAGAAAAAATATGACTCGCGACCCGCACTTGGCGCGAACGAATCAAAATACCATTTTGAATAATTTAACGCCGGCCGACGCATCGCCAATTCCGCGACCTTTTATATATTACATATCTGATTTTTATTGTACACTCGAATGGAACGGTTACCATCGGTATTTACCCTCCTCTCCAATTTTTCCATTCTTTTTCCTCTTTTTTTTCATTTTTTTTTTTTTCAACAATTGTCATGGGCTCGTCTTCTTTTTTTCTATTAGAACGATTGGCTCCATTGTACGCCGCTTCTTTTTTTTTTCTCGCAGGACATGTGGCTTTTTTCGTTCCAACGGGAGAAAACGATGGCGAAATGAAAGAACTTTTTTGTATTTTTCTCGAGCTTCCCTGTATCGCGACCTACATACTCTCCTCCGTGTTGAACTCACGTTGGATGCGCCGGGCCCTTGGGCTTCTTTTTTTTGTTGAAGGGAACATAAGAAGAGAGATCGGCCTTTTCCTACCTTTCTCTCTCTCTCCCTCTGTGTGTGGGAAAAAAGGTAGCGATTCGTTAGGGATAACATCGAACACGTGCACACGAACGCACGAAGCTCGCTCTGTGACGAATTCAACCGGATACTGTGTGTCTCGCGAATAAGCACATGCATTTCTCTCTCTCTCTCTCTTTTCTCCTGTCTCCCGTTTGAATTTCCTTTCACAAGCAACACAAGGGAAAGCCTTTCGCCCGCGAACCCGCCGAGTTCATAATCATCCTTGTCGCAAAACTTTGCCGGGTTAAATGGAGACTTTTTTCCCTGGCTTTTCCTTCGTCCCTCCCTCTTTTTCCTTTCTCTCAGAAAACTCTTCATCCGCGAGCAAGAGCGGAATATAATTCGAGTAATTTGCAAAGCGGTTATGTGAGTGATCAAAGGGAGCGAGAGGTCAGCGAAGAACAGAGAGTGCATGAATAGAAATAACGAAACGCGGTATAGAGAAAGCCAGTTGGACTCTCGCGCATCGCCGCGTGTGTTCCGACGTTTGGCCGCGCTTCGTGTGCTCAGCCTCAAGTCCCGAGGGTACGTGAAATACATTTTGAAATCCTAATTCAGAATACATGTTCAAGCACGCACGCTGAAACTCCTCCTATATCGTACGGTTTGTCCGCGTCACATAATTATTGTACGAAAATTCGAAAGAGCTCCCTCTTTCTCTCCAGAAATGTTCACGTTTTGTGCTGACCCCTTTCGATTATTTACTGCACCCCAATTAGGCCTCTGGGTGCGCTATTAATTAATCAACGTTATATCATTATTAATTACTCGATGCATACCGACTCTTTCCGCAGGAGATTAATAATCTTCCTATAGATTACATATCTAATGCCCGCAATATATATATATATATATATATATATATGTATGTATAGATCTCTCGAGAAAGTGCATGACCATAGAATCGATTGCTAAACTATATTCTCTCATATTCGACGTAACTATTCCTGTTGACCCACATTTTACCTCTATCCCTCTTCATATAGCAACGAAATTGACGGCCATGATTTCGTCATTATGTGCACTCGTGTTCCGGCAAATTGAACTCCGTCTATACTTCCGGTTCCATGTATTAGAGTGCGATTATTATATATCTGACCCGCGGGATTAATAAAAAATATACTATTAAGCAGCACGAATGAGCGATGTCGAGGAAATTATTACTCACGAAAAATAGAAAAACGTTCCAGCTATTTTCATCCGAAATTGATACATCGAAAACGTCGACTATTAAAAAATCATTAGGAAAGATACGCGCGTGACTCATCCAACGCTTTAAATGACTTTTGATCGATAGGCCACAATACCCGCACAATTTTTTCAAAATTTTAATTTTGTCCAATTCGACGTACTCCCCATTCACAATATTTTGGCCATATTGCACATTATAGGTCATGGCGAGTTATATTGTGTCGATTGTATACTGGTCAGTGATCATATTTGCAAGATGCGGAACGAATATAAAAATATATGATTCAAGGTCGAAAAATTAGTTCAATTTTGATGAAAAGTTGAGCTTCCTTAATCTTTCATTCCGCGTACAAAATACGCGGCAACCCTCATGCCGTCGTCGGATTTGATTTAATTGGTGTTAATGGATAGGGGTGCCGGACATCAGGGTGGTCCGGCCGGGAATCCTTTTCTCTACCTCTCGCTGACCGTTAATCATGACAAATGAGTTCGCTCCGGAGTCGGGAACTATATGTCCGATAAAGCAACGGCAATAGCGAAGATCGAGCTCCCGATACGGCCTTTCCAACGATGACTATACTTGGCCGTCGAGCTATACGCGCGGGCGCGAATCATTCGAGACTTGCAGAGATCCCGGAACGTCCGTGCGGAAATATGACTTTAGCCGTGGTCATATATACCTCGGAAAAAATAGGGAGGACTTGCACTATCCCTTTGACGTTAAAGCAGGATCTTCTTCGCAGCCTACAGGTCCGCGTTATACTTTTTCTGTCACCGAATCGCGACCCCCATTACGCTCGGCGAGACTGAAGATCCATACGGTTGATGAAAAATGAAAGATTGCGACAAGTATATATACGGACAACTTTGAGAGAGAAAAGTTTACGAGCTCGTGAAGAGGATGAAGGGAGAAAGAGAAACGAAAAGAGATGAAAGATAGAAGATCCCTTGGAGTATCCTCAAATGTATATACATGTGCATGTGCGGTATGTACGTTGCAAAAGAAGAAATGGTCGCAGCGGATAAAAGTCAATACTGTGCCCAACCATATTTGTATATATATACTATAAAGGTAAAAGTATAACGGACCAAAACTTATATACACCCAGACAGCACGTAATTGATTAAAAACTTTATGGCCAATGGTAATGTGGATTTTTATCCATCGGGAAAATGTGTTCGTGTGCGAGCGTCAGTGTGGAAAAGGTATTCGATCTTTACCTGAGAGCTTTTATAGAGAAAGTAAAAGGAAAATGTCTAAAAGGTAGCTCAAAGTTGAATGAAAAGTAAATAAAATAGGATGAGTTATTAGTACGGATGAGTTTGCGAGTTTTCGATGGAATACGACTGCAAACTCGTTGCACGGAACGTTCCACGCCAATTCGTCTTCGATAATGTCTAAAAAGAAATTTCATCATCAAAAACTCTTCAATTATTTCTGTTTACTTACATCTCATTAATTCTTCAATTAATTGCACAACAAAAATAAAAACATACGTTTGTAACCGTATCTTTAAAAGGGTAAGCAATTGAAAGTGAAATTTAAAAAATTACTATCCTGTTGAGTAAAAGGAAAGAATAAAAAATAAATAAATAAAGATATACACCGAAAATTCAGAGAATTTTTGAAACAACGCATTTGTTAGTACGAGTACTTTATTACCACGTCAAATCGTAATTGTATGAAATCCATGACCTGGGTCGAAAATCAGTGATTCCCTCTGTGATGAGTACTACGTCGATCAATGACAAAAATCAACGATTCGATAATGAGTTTCCCTGGCGACGAGGAATGTTATGGCTGAGAGCTCTAATCGCGTATGTATATAATTAACAGCGAGAGAGAAAGAGATATGCATGAAGCGAGGCAGAAGAAGCAAGAGAGGGCTTTTTTGACAACCTGAATAATTTAATCGTTCATTAGCGAAATAACAATACGCTTTTCGAAGCATGCACACAATGGCTGATACGGCTGATAGCGATAAATATGTTTGAGCAGAGGCATTGAGGATGCACGGGCATTAGACTAATTGCGCGCCGCTGCAACGAACGCTCTTCACGCGCGTATCGACCTTTTGTACCCTATCTCGCGCGAAACGATATACTTGCATGCATATCATGAGTATAGGAACAAGTACGCACGATATATGCCCATTAACGCGTTCTACAACTCACCATCATCATACATCAGGTATATACATAAATTTTCACTTGGAAATTCGGCTGTTGAAGTGGAATTTGTCAGTACAAAGAATCACTTGAAAACACTAATTGATAACAACTTTCAACGGATGTAAGTTTTTAACACTTGTAACGATTTCAGAAAATATGTACCTCAATGAAGGAAAAAAAAGAATTGTATTGGTTCGTTAATATCAAAATTTAACGAGTAACAATTAAAGGGTTTTTGCAAAAAGAAATTTCGATTTTCATACCTGTAGGAATAAAAATTCGTGACTTCCAGTGTATATGATAGATATGCTGGATAACTGTATAATGAAAATTAGATAATTATGTATTGACAGAAAAGATATGATTTTACTATAAAGTGACGAATATACATATAGTGTTTATTTTAGAACTACTTATATTTTTATAGTAGTAGTATTATATATATTTTAAGCCTAGATTAACAAAATATATAAAAATTTCATACTATTTTTGGGAATCAATTACGATTAACAGTATCTAAATATATATTTAAATCCATGATAATCAGTAGAGTTGTCACTTTATAGTGAAATTCATTTTTTTCTCTCTGTTGTGTCAAAGTGATATAAAAACAGAGGGCCGGTGAGGGATTATTTTCTACTTGGAAGAAGATTCATATATTACTTTAAAGGAAACTAATTATAAATTGTAAATGATTTTACTGTAATTGGTAAATTACGAAATTATGGATGATACGATTGGATAAAAAAGTATTCAAAATAAAAATTTGGGAATGGATAAACGAAGGGCGTAAAAACATGTGTGACATCCTGGCATGTATCATGGACACGTATGGCGTGAATTTTCATTAAAAATTTAAGGTTCACGTTTAAAACCATGTTTTTTGCATCAAATCGAAAGCAAATACGGGTCAGATGATGCGCCAACTATCTAAATTTCAATTTATACGAAAAATTAATCTTTTAATAACCCAAAAAAACTTACCACTGCGTAATCATTGATATCTAAGAAAGCGGTTAACATTTCAATTAATTTACCACAGGGTTTCTTTGAGTTTTTATATAATAAACGCAATTTTGCGGCCGCTATTCTCGTCACACATCGGATATTTCTTTCTAGCAAAAATTTTATTATTGAAGATATCATGGCAGTGCAGTTACGCGCGCTTTATTTTGATTTGTTCGAATGCAACGTACTGAAATTCTTATTCATAGATTAAATTTTTTTATTGCTTATAATTATAGTATTAAATATTTGTTTAAATTTGGTTTATCAAAAAGTTTTTCTTTATCCGAAGTCAAACATTTTAAACGAAAAAAAACCCCTCCCCCTTGACTCTAGTCAAATCAGTCGTCATTTTTTCCGAGTATTAATTATTGACTTGTTATTAAAAATCCTAAAACAAGTTTATATAATATTTCTTTATTGAACAATTAAATATAAATAAATTACAGATGAAATTTGACTTCGGTTCAACTCGTCCGAACTACCTTAAGAACTGACGAAGGTGAAACTATAACAGTGGAACTATTACATTAAATTTGAAATATACTTATCTGCTCCGAACTTTCCAATGCAAAAAGAAGAAAAGGGAGAGAAAAGTGGGTTGGAAAATAGCGAGATTAAGAGTAAAAACGTAAGGTGGAAAAGAAAAAAATAGAGTATTGAAAAAGCGAAGAAGGGAGGCTGGATAAGACACGCGAAGGGAGTAAAAACGCGTAACGTCCCAGCGATCTACCTATGCCGCGGGGGACCACCCGCACGCAACCTGCGAAGCCTCCTTCATCCTCCTCTCTCGGTATTCTTTCTTATCCTCCTCTTTCTCGTCCTCGCCGTCTTCCCGGAGGTGCTCCTCCCTCGAGGAAGCATCTGAGCAGCAGCCGCAATGCTCGGCGGTCGTCGCTCTCTCTCTCTCTCTCTCTTCTCCTCCCATCTCGGAGTCGCCTCCACAGAAACAGCCAACTTTTGCTCCAACTATATATATATATATATATATATATATATATATATATATATATGCATGTATACCATACACGTGTTTATCCTCACAAAGTGCTGGCAAAGGGAGCTCGTATCGGTATACCTTTTTCAAGCCTGTGCGACGTGCGCGGGTATAACTGTACGATATCCTCTGTATATGCGGATTTACGAGTTGGTCGAGCTTTAGCCCCAACAGCGGGGCGAAGCTACCCTTCCTCGTCGCCGAGACCCTAACTTTCCTCACCGAAGTGAACTTTCGGCGTTGTCTCGGACCTCTCTGCTCCCGCAGCTACACCCCTCTCTCTCTCTCTTCATCCCTCCTGCTCTCCTTCCTCCCTCAACTCGCCGTCTAGAAACGCCAGCCTCTGCCGAATAACGCGTATTACACCGGCTATCTCATAGCCAACATAAATTCCACTTAACCTCGGAATCCCTTCTTGTAAACTCCAACCGCCATCTTTGCTATTAACCCTTTAACGTTCCATGGAAATATATAGGGCTTCTTACCTCTCGGACGCTGAGATATATATCTCGGAGCAACGAGAATATTTCATTTCCCCCTACTCCCCCCTTCCTCCCCCCTTTTTTTCTCATCCCCCCGGCGTACTTCATTCGCGTGGGACGAAAAAGTCAGCGATGACCCCGCGGTTCGTTGACTTCTCGCTCGGGAAATAACTTTTCAAGAGCGCCCTACATCAACGTCGCTCGCGGTATCGTTTTTCATTCGTGAAAACGCGATTGGGAAAATTTTCATTTGAAAAAGATAGCTCTCGGCGCGAGTATATCGCTGCTGAAATTTCGTACATTTTAATACGAAAATAAACGTTCCGCCGCACGTCCCGGCTCGGCGGACGGTCAGTTTTAACGGACAGGCAAATAAATTCATGCGCAAAATTAAACGGATGTACGGCACCCGAGTTACCACGGTTTAAAATAATACGAGAGAGAACCGCTTGGAAAAAAAAGGGATTGTAATTATAAAAGTTGTGTACGGTTGAGTGAATTTTTTGTTTATCATATATACGAAAATGGAGAAAAAGTGAATGTTTATACAGAGCTCACATATAAACCTGTGTGAAATCCAAGCCCATTGAAAAACAAGCAAAACTCTTTATTTCGTGACTGCGCGGAAATCCAGAGAAGAATTTATATCTGTTCGATTAAAAGGTTTTATTATTCGTTGAAGCTTGAATTTACTTGTAGCGCTGAATTCACAAAAACTCTTCCCATACAACGACCCACGGAAAATCTTTGCATCTCATTATATAGCCGCAAGATTTTAGAATAACAAAAATATAGTTCTTCGGCAAAAAAGCGTCATAATTCGACGATGCACCGTTCTGTCTGTCTTTCACTCTATTTATCTTCCCTTTCTTTGTTGTTCACGAACCGCAGGCCTGGCACATGCATTTCGTTTGACGTATGCACGCGCATTATCAATTCTACCCGCCGTCATAGAGGATTTTTGGAATACCGCACGCGTTTTTCATCTCTATTTCAAAACTGTCACTCATTAAGGTAGTTCAACCGAGACAGTCTATTCAAAAGTTTGTCCTTATGTGTTAACTTGATGTAAAAAGGCTTTACCATGTAGTTATTTAGATATTAAATTTTAAAAATTGCTACTTTTAACATGGGCTCTTATGGAAGATTCGAAAAAGCAACGACTTTCAATGTATAATATTTTGATTTCTAGATAGTGAAGCTCTGTAAAATTTGACACATTTTTTTCATATGACATTAAAGAAGACCTGTGCAAATTTTTAAGAAAATCTGTCTCAACACGGCTTTGCGGTTGTACTACCTTAAGGTGATATGGTCATGGCAGTAAAACGACAAATTTTCGATTCAGTTTTTCTCATGTACAAAGTGGTTTGCGAGTAAAAATTCATTAAGAAAAATTGTTGCAAATTGACTAAAGAACATCATACTCGAAATACAAGGTCATCCAAGGTTACGTGTGCTTGCTATGTAATTAACAAAATTTAAAAAAAAATACTCACTTAAGGTAGTTTCGCCGTCATATGAGTAGTCAAGTTGACAATTAACTTATATTGATTAAATTTAAGTCTAAATTACGTTAAAACGTTAAAACAAAACGTAAACGTAAACGTTAAAAACAAAAGTTTTTTAATGTTTTCTTTTTTAAAAGCACGGTAAGGTAATGTTTTCTTGAAATAAACAGAATCCGTGATCATTATTCTGTATGACAGAAACTTTTCTGAAGCTCAATCACCGATTAGTTTTTTTACAGTTTACATTATTGTGAGTTCTTCCATAAGGTACTGTGTTAAAATCA